>JACEGR010003473.1:0-104145 GCA_014170235.1 Listronotus bonariensis | reverse complement strand
TTCAATCAGGAGATTGACTAGTTGATTAAAAACTTTTATAGACATATAGGTCACAGTGGCAACACTGCATCAGCTGAGCTCCGATCCTTCTTCTCAGCAATGGCGACGATTGAACGCACGTAAAAAATTATACAGTCCACAAACAATTGTAAAAAACCGAAATAAACCCGTTTCAAAAAACTAAAAAACTTTTATTACTTAACATTTGGTCCAGACGAGCCGGATAGTACAATTGAAGTTATCAATCGAGTGTTTTCTAGTGCATTTTTAAGTGTAAAAGTTTTGCTATTGACCGGTCGTGACACGGGCACCGCCATTGCTTGTTGCTAAGGGTGAGTTTTCCTTTTATTGTTCCTTTATTTGCCAATTAAACATTATTTCCTTTTTGTCCATTGAGTGTTTTTCAATTAGCAAGGTACCATGTCTCAAATAGAAAAATTAAAACGAGAAAGGGTTCTATAAAAGGGTCTTTAACTCGTCAAACTAATTATTTTAACAGCATTTCAGATGATTCAATAGACAGTAAGTTGGCGGGAGATTTGGATTTCAGGTTAGCCAAAATCGAATTATTATTAGATCTGTTTAATAAAAAGCAGGACGAGATAGAAGAGCTATTGTACAATGAATTCGATAATTCAAGTGATCAAGAGGTTAAAAATAAAATTCAGAGCGTTTTGTTTTCAGAGCAATCGGAAAGAGATAGTTTTGAACATGCATATTATGATTTAATAGCAAAAATTAAGAATAAAATTTTAAGCTTCTGCAATTCTACGCGACAAATTAACAATAGTAATGCTTTACCGCAGCAACAAAAAGCCGTTCAATTGCCGGCCTTAAAATTGCCAAAATTCGGTGGTCGCTATGACGCATGGGTGGAATTCCGCGACGGCTTCCGCGTGCTCGTGCACGAAAATGCGACGTTGTCAGACGTACAAAAATTTTATTATTTAAGATCGTGTTTAGAAAAAGATGCGCTTACGTTATTAGAGTCGATTCCCGTGACAGAAGCGAATTATAAAGATGCGTGGCAGTTACTGCATGAACGATATGAGCAAAAAGCTTTGTTAATTCATAATCACATTCGTGCGATGTTTGAATATCCAAAAATTGAAATAGAAAATCATGCGAATTTAAGATTATTTTTTGATACTATGACTAAGAATTTAAGAGCGCTTAAATCATTAGGCGAGGATATCGATAAATGGGATCGATTACTAATTTACTTATTTTCTAGTAAATTCGATAAGGTTACGCGACGTGAATGGGAATCATTCAAATTCAGTGGAAATTTACCGACAATAGAGGATTTTAATATGTTTTTAAAAGAGCGTTGCGAATTATTAGAAAAACTAGAAATTACTAGTAAGCCATTAGCGACAAGAGACGATAAGGTAACGAAAGAAAAAGGCAATGCAAATTTTGGGCATACGCGTTCAAAAGGGCAGCTAGGGGCGTACACTAATACTTCTTCAAGCGAAATAAGTTGTTACTTTTGTAAAGCAAAACATTCTGTTTTTAAATGCGATAAATTATTAAAATTGACACCATCGGAGCGATCGGTACAGATTCAAAAGGCAAATTTATGCCAAAACTGTTTAAGGCCAGGCCACGACGTTACAGCTTGTTTCCACTCGGGATGCAAAAAATGCGGGCGTCGGCATAACACAATTTTACATATAAATAAATTTGGCAACACGGATGTAAAAAACCAAGCGAGCGAGAAAGGCCAAGAAGGCGACGTTGCCAAATCTAATAATAATAATAGCAATGATGGGAAAATTAAAGCGACCTTAGACTCAAATCAAAATTCGGAGCATCAATTAGCGTTACACTCAAAGGAAAATAGTTTACCTGAGGTTAAGCAAGTTTTATTATCGACAGCAATTGTAAATGTAAAGGATGCTCAAGGGAACCTACAAAAATGTAGAGCTCTCCTTGATAGTGGCTCACAGAGCAATTTTATTACCGAGGGATTATGTAGAAAGTTAGGGCTAGAGATGGACAAGGTTGATTTTAGAATCATAGGCGTGAATCAATCAGTATCAAGTTTAAAACATCGAGTGAATATTTCTATTTTTTCAACTTTAAGCGACTATAGTGAAACAATTGATTGTTTAGTTTTAAAACAAATTACTGATAATTTACCTACAATAAGTTTCGAGAGAGGTAAGCTTAAATTACCGAGTAACATCTGCTTAGCAGATTCCGAGTTCTATCGATCGAGCGAAATAGATCTTCTTATAGGATCTTCAATATTTTGGAATTTGTTAGGCAGCGGTAAAATACAATTGGACAATTCGAGCGTAATATTACAAGAGACGTATCTAGGTTGGGTACTAGGAGGTGTTATCTCTACAAATTCATGTCGAGATAATAAAGAAGTAAGTTGTTTTACTAGAGAGTTAAAAGAGTGTTCAATTGATGCACAAATGAGTAAGTTTTGGGAAATAGAAGAGGTTAATGCGAAAATTAACTTATCTTTAGAAGAAAAGTTTTGTGAAGATCATTTTTTAAAAAATGTTTCGAGAAATAATGACGGTAGATTTATAGTATCTATGCCTCTAAAAGATAATTTTAGTAGGTTAGGTGAATCAAGAGAGTTTGCTTTACAAAGATATTTATCACAAGAGCGTAGACTATTAAAAAATAAACCTTTAAAGTTAGAATATGATAAATTTATGCAAGAGTATCAGGAATTAGGCCACATGAGTGAAATAAATGAACAATCCGATAGTGAAAATTGTAATAAAAATTATTACATGCCACATCATCCTGTTGTGCGCGATCACAGTAAAACAACACGCGTTAGAGTAGTCTTCGATGCGTCAATGAAAAGTGATTCGGGTCTATCACTAAACGACGTACAATGTGTAGGGCCTACCATTCAAGACGATTTGTTTTCAATAGTGTTACGTTTTCGAAAATATGAATATGTTATGACAGCGGATGTCTCTAAAATGTATAGGATGATTTTAATAAAAGAAAATGAGCGTAGTTTACAACGTATTTTTGGAGGCAAGATCCATCAAAAGATTTAAGTTGCTTTCAATTAAACACTGTGACCTATGGTACTGCTTCGGCGCCATATTTGGCAGTACGTTGTCTCCACCAGTTAGCATTAGAAAATGAAATTACTTATCCAAAGGCAAGCGAGTCTATAAAAAAATCATTTTATATGGATGATTATTTAGAAGGCGCGAATAGTGAATCCGAACTGTTAGATTTACAGTCACAAGTATCTAAAATCTTAGCTAGTGCAGGCTTTGAACTACGTAAGTGGTTATGTAACAAAAAAGAACTTTTGTCTAAATTTCAAATTAATAATCAGTTAGATTCGAGTATATTAAATATAAACGCAAACGAGGCAAATAAAACATTAGGGATTTTATGGAATTCCGACTTAGATGCAATTCAGTATTCTGTGTCTAAGTTAAAAGATACTAAAGTTGTTACAAAGCGATCAGTTTTATCAACTATTTGTCAAATTTACGATCCGTTAGGTTTACTTGGTCCAATAGTTATTATAGCAAAATTGTTAATGCAATCATTGTGGAAAGCACAGTTAGATTGGGATAAAGAATTACCTGAAAGTCTTAATAAAATATGGTTACAATTTAGACAAGATTTACCAAAATTAAATAATTTAGAAATTCCTCGAAAGGTTGTCGTAAAAGATTATGTTTCTATAGAACTTCACGGATTTAGTGACGCTAGTGAAAAGGCTTATGGATGTTGTATTTTTATCAGAAGTAAAAATCAAGATGGACAATATTTTTCACAGTTGTTATGTGCTAAATCTCGAGTAGCACCTATCAAAAAATTACTTACTTTACCACGTCTAGAATTATGCGCTGCGTTATTATTAGCTCAATTATCTGAAAGGGTTATAAATTCGCTTAAAATACAATTTGACAAGTACTATTTTTGGTCCGATTCTCAAATAACTCTTGCGTGGATACGGGGGCCGGCCAATAAGTGGAAAACTTTTGTAGGAAATCGAGTTAGCGAAATACAGCAATTGACAGATATAAACGATTGGTATCACGTTGATACAAAGAATAATCCTGCGGATTTAGTTTCACGTGGAGTTAGTGTAAACGACTTTCTAAACTCAAAACTATGGTGGGAAGGCCCCAGATGGCTTAATAATAACGAATTAGAAAATTATGTTAACAAAAATGTTTTTGAACCTATTGAAATTCCCGAACAAAAAACTGTAAGTAATACAGTACAAGTGCAAGATTTTAATATTTTTCAAGATTTTCGACTTTAAATAAGTTAAAACGTGTTACATCTTATTGCCTTCGATTTTTGTATAATATCAATCCGAAAAATAAAACTAAGAAGTCAGGGCTGCTGTCTAGTGATGAGTTGCGAAATTCATTGCTTACGTTAGTGAAACTTGCGCAGCAAGAATCATTTCCAGCCGAGTATAACAGATTAAAAACAATTTACAGTTAAAAAATAATAGTAATTTGTTATCATTAAACCCTGTTTTCGATGATGGCGTTATTCGTGTTGGTGGGCGACTCCAAAATTCAAATCATGAGTTCGATAAAAAATTTCCTATTATTCTGTCACCAAAACACGTGATAACTACTTTAATTTTAAGGGATGAACACATACGCTTAATGCATTGCGGACCTACAATGTTATTAGCATCAATTCGGGAAAGATTTTGGCCGATATCAGGCAGAAATGCGTGTAAAAAGATTTTTAGAGAATGCGTTAAATGTTTCAAGGTAAAGCCGGTTTCCAGTGAATATATTATGGGAAATTTACCAGAGAAGCGAGTAAATCAATACTTACCTTTTAGTAATACTGGTTGTGACTTTGCAGGTCCTTTTCTACTAAAAGACCGCTCAACTAGAGGTGCTAAATTAATAAAGGGCTATGTAAGTATTTTTGTTTGTTTAACAACAAAAGCAATCCATTTAGAAGTCGTCTCTGATTTAACTACAAAGTGCTTTATTGCTGCATTAAAGCGTTTTATAGGTAGGAGAGGTAAACCTTTGAGTATATCCTCTGATAACGGTAAAACGTTCGTAAAGGCTGATAAAGAATTGCAAAGGCTGAATAATTTTGTTCTTAATCAAGAAAAATCGGAGATGTTTAATTACTTTCTTACAGAGCAGGGCATAACTTGGCATTTTATACCCGCAAGAGCTCCAAATTTTGGCGGCCTTTGGGAGGCTGGAGTAAAAAGTTTTAAGTTTCATCTGAAGCGCGTTTTAGGGGAAGCTCATTTAAATTTTGAGGACTTTAATACGGTACTAGTGCAAATTGAAGCGATACTCAATTCACGTCCTTTGTGCCCTTTATCACCCTCTCCTGATCAGTTAAATCCCTTAACACCCGCTCACTTTCTTTTGGGTCGAAGTCTGACAGCCCTACCGGAGCAAAATTACATTGACGTAAAAGAAAATAGGCTCAAGCGATACGAGAGGCTTCAACAAATTGTGCAGCATTTCTGGGCACGTTGGCATAAAGAATATCTTGGTGAACTTCAAGTTCGAAGTAAATGGAAGCAGCAGAAACCATCTACTATAAAGGTTGGAACTTTGGTCTTGGTTATCGAAGATGATGTCCCACCATTAAAATGGCCAATGGGTGTTATCGAGCAACTACATCCTGGAACTGATGGTGTTATCAGAGTGGTAACAGTGCGCATGAAAAATAAGTGTTTTAAGAGACCTGTTACGAAACTTTGCGTACTTCCAGTTGATAATTAGAATAAATGACTTTCTTTAATGCTGGGACAATTGTAAAGTTTACAAACTCAAATGAGTGATTTAATTTAGTTTAAAGTGTTCATGTATGTGTTATATTATTATAACTATAGGTTGAAAGTGTTCCCTCACACATTTCAAGGGGGCCGGTATGTTCAATCAGGAGATTGACTAGTTGATTAAAAACTTTTATAGACATATAGGTCACAGTGGCAACACTGCATCAGCTGAGCTCCGATCCTTCTTCTCAGCAATGGCGACGATTGAACGCACGTAAAAAATTATACAGTCCACAAACAATTGTAAAAAACCGAAATAAACCCGTTTCAAAAAACTAAAAAACTTTTATTACTTAACAATCGTTTATAAAGGATGTCCCACCTGGACTGCCGCAATCGATTTCCCAAAAGTCCGTTTTGGAAAATTTTGACAATTTGGTAACATTATAAAGTTAGTAGGGGACATACAACTAAAATATTTTGACAGCTCTAACGCTTCCAGTTATACCAGAAGTTAATGTCAACTTATTTTAAATTGAATACCTCTTTCCTATGTTATTTATTTATTAGGTTTTGCGTAAACTAATGCGTCTAAACATAATTTATGTATAATGATCTGTACCTAAGTCCAACCGTTTTTGACTTATTTTCTTGCTAACGTCAAAAATGACGTTTTGCAAGCCATTACATAACCACCAATTTCTTTAAATTCTTTCGATGACTTTTACGGTTTTTGTCGTAATAATTTTTAAGGATTATTTTTGACCACACTGTATTTATTAATTGTGGAAATATTAATAATACAGTCTGCTAAAGTACTTCTTTCTCTACAAGAAACCCAACCCCAACTCATATTAAAGGCTTTTGTTGAGAAGAAATTAATGGTTATGTAATGGCTTGCAAACGTCATTTTTGGCATAAAACTAAAATAAGTCAAAAACGGTTGAATTTAGGTATAAAACATTATACATAACTTATGTTTAGAATTTTACGCAGAATCTAAAAATAAATAATACATATGGTGTTTCATTTACTTACTACTACTTTTCGAGAAATCGATCGCGGCAGTTCCCGGTGGGCAGGGTGTCTCAGTGAGGTTCTAAAGTCCTTGCGCCCTTCTAACTTTCGAACAGTTTGATGCGTTTCCATGAAACTTGCAACGATAATTGATAACCAAGCTACGCATTTTTTGACATATAAATGACAGCTCTAAATGTCAAGGTGACACCGTTACTGCAATTTTTTTTTAAATGCATATTTAAAAGGGTTTTTATTCCTAAACATCTTTTCTTGGTATTATCAAAAATTCAGGTATTTTACACTTAAGCAAAAATTACATTTTTGGCCATACCTCGTAATGGTTGCCCTTTGGGTTTAAGATCATGCAGAACTTTTTATAAAAAAAATAACTGTAGTAGTAATGAAATTGACTTCATATTAATATCAAATTAAAAACCTTTATAGGAGGGTTTGTTTTGACGAGTTTACCACGAATACATGGAAGTGGCTCTTAAACCCAGCCTGTCAATGTCAAATGTTTCGGGTGTTGGACTGGGCAAACACGTCACTTTTTTATCGGACAAGTTTTCCACAATGTTTTATATGTAATTTTTAAAGATTTTTGCAAAAATCGTAAGTTTTACAGTTCCAAACCATAAGACCCATGGACATGTTTGGGTATCGGAATGGGCAGGTTTCAGAACTGTAACCCTTGCGATTTCTGGCACAAAGTTTAAAAATTGCATGTAAACATTGATGGTAAACATGTCCGATAAAAAAGTAACGTGTTTGCCCAGTCCACACCTGAAGCATGACATTGACAGGCTGTCAAGCGCCGCTTCCATATATGGTGGTCTGAATATTCGTGGGAACCCTCCTAAAAAGCTTTTAAAAGTGTTATTATTATAAAGTCTATTTTATGTCCCAGGGACTAACAATCTACAGGGTGTCCGGGAAAATGTGGGAAATCTCTTGCACACGTATGGATCAGATGAAAATAATACGACAAGTTCCTATAAAATTTTTCCGTTTAAGCCCCCTGCGGCGATATGATCCCCTAAAGGGGAAGCTAGAAATCGATTTTTCGTGAATAACTTTTAAAGCGCTCTGTATAATTTGATAATATTTTAGTACGATGCATACTAGTAAAGACCTCTTAAAATAGTGCCCTTGAAACTTATGTCGCTTCTTTAGTTTGCCAGGGACGGACTAGTTTTCGCACATTATTGATAATATTTTTTATGCCCTGTATGGTGAAGACACAAAAAATATGTTTATGACTAGTTTAAACCTTTTGCTAAAAAAATGTACTCTTGTTTGACATTGATAAAATGAGCCGTTTTCGAGTAAACAACAACATTTGCAACAAATTCCTGACCTGCTACGAGAGGACTTCAATACTGAATCAAAAATTACAAATTACATCGAAAATAAAATATTGTATTATTAAACAAAAATAAACTCTTATTGTTAAAATAATTTTTTACTCGAAAACGGCTCATTTTATCGATGTCAAACAAAAGTACCTTTTTTTTAGCAAAAGATTTAAACTACCCAAGAACATATTTTTTGTGTCTTCACCATACAGGGCGTAAAAAATATTATCAATAATGTGCGAAAACTAGTCCGTCCCTGACAAACTAAAGAAGCGACATAAGTTTCAAGGAGCACTATTTTAAGAAGTATTTACTAGTATGCATCGTACTAAAATATTATTAAATTATACAGAGCGCTTTAAAAGTTATTCACGAAAAATCGATTTCTAGCTGCCCCCTTTAGGGGATCATATCTCCGCAGGGGGCTTAAACGGAAAAAATTTTATAGGAACTTGTCGTGTTATTTTCATCTGTTCCATACGTGTGCGAGAGATTTCCCACATTTCCCGGACACCCTGTATAACATTTTGTATACAAATAAACATTTTCTAAGTGACGTCACAGAAAATAATAATAAAAACATAAAACATATAAAATTTAATCGATATTTATATTGCAACTCATGCAATTATATTTTTGATAGACCAAAATTGCATGTTCATTGCAAAATGTATTTGTATAACTAAATTTGCTTGCGATGTTATTTTTTTTTTCATAACACCTTATAAAATATGTAGCATGTGCTAGTTAAAGATAGAAACATTTCTATTTTAGGTATCATTTATGAAATATTATACAAGGTGGGTTTAAATAATAATTGGAATTTGGTTAGTTATTTGATTGCCATTCGCAAGGAAGATAAACTTTTTAATAAGGAGCTCTCAATTTTTATATTTGGCCGAAAATATAGGTTATGTTTGTGACGTCACCTTTTTGCCAATATATTTTTACCTGACATGATAAACCAATACTTGCATACCATAAAATAAAATCACTAAAAAATATTTAAAAAATTGAATCTTACCCTTAATAACGATAATAATTCCCTGTAAAAAAACATCCAAAGGTCAGTGACCCCTGTTTACAGGTTTTGAAATTCTCTGTAACTGCAGTACTAATAACTACTCAATTTAACTATAAACAGTAAAAACTAAACACATATTAAAGTCCAATGACTAAAAAACAAAATAAATAATAGTTTAAAAAACTAAAAAACACGCTTTTATATGCAACCGAACTAAAAATTAGAAAATAATTTTTCATTACAAAGAGTTTGTCAGTCACTTCAGAGTAAAAAGCGTGGGGTGCTTAATATATTAAATGTTATAATTATTCTATTTGCAAATATCTATGAGGGAAAAGTTATGAAAAAATAGTAAAATGCACCCCACGCTTTTTACTCTGAAGTGACTGACAAACTCTTTGTAATGAAAAATTATTTTCTAATTTTTAGTTCGGTTGCATATAAAAGCGTGTTTTTTTAGTTTTTTAAACTATTATTTATTTTTCATTTTTTAGTTCGATATATCAATTAGTTTTTTAAAATAAATGCTCCAGTTTATTCACTAAAAAATTTCTTCGCCATGCATTCTTGATTTAAAGCTAAAGTGGCCACATAATTTTCACCTTTTAGAACTCCGTATTTCTATGTATTTTACACCTTTTATTATAAAATTGAAAAAGTCAATTAACAAAAACGCAGCAAGTTATGCATCAATTGCCCTTGCGCATTCGCCATAATTAAAAACGATTATTAAGGAATTTATTTATCCTGGCGATGGCGGTCCTAAAATCAGGATAACGGAATACTGTTTTTAAATTATTGCATTGTCATCGGTCCTTGATGCGTGTGCTAAGTTTCAAAGAAATTGAAAACTAACCAGAACTAACCAGTTCACAGTATTCCTCCTTCTTTTTTGCACACAATTCTTGATTTTTCATTTTTTAGTTCGATATATCAATTAGTTTTCTGCGGTCATGTGATATTGAAATGTTTCACGAACTATTTCGTAATCTAATCATTTCATTTAAAGCTTCACTGTTGCATGGGGTTTCAGAACGCAACTACTCCGAACAAGTTTCAGATTGGTCTACATGTAACGGGGTTTGTACCCGTTTAACGGGGGTTCTTGTTAACCCCATGGTCTTCCTGTCGTTTGCCGAGGGGTTGCGTCCTATGGGTGGACGCACGCTTGTTTAACTAAGGTGTTGCAACCTTATCCTGGTCCCCAACCCGTCGGCAAATGTTGTCAAGTTCGATTATTCAATTGTCTAATCTGGCGCATTCGCCAGAACGTACGATTTTTCACTTTTCCGGTTTTCCTGGAAAATGCTGGAACTTAACGGGATACTGTTTTTAAATTATTGCATTGTCATCGGTCCTTGATACGTGTGCAAAGTTTCAAAGAAATTGAATAGCTGGAAGTTGGTAAAAATTAGGCTCAAAGATTCCGTTACATAGATAGATAGATGGATAGATAGTTACAACCCAAGTTAATAAAAGCGTGTTAAAAATAGCACCAAAACCTCGAAAAAAACCTTCTAGTACGATTGTAAACAAATAATTACGGGAAAAGATTACGTCACAAAATTTAGCGAACATGGGCTTAAATGGGATCGAGCGCTTCCTATTTAAAAGTGTATTTTCCTTTGTGCCATTCGTATACCATGAAAATAAAAAGTTAGATGTCCTTAGTAGTTATTAAAAGTCAAAATTTGTATTATTATATTTGAATTAATTTCGTTACCAAACAAACATATCGGGCCAGAAATACTAAAAACAATATTAAAAATGTCTGTACAACTATTATTGTAAATTTTACAAACTTTGCACTTTTTTCATGATATACCAGGCGGTGGAAAAGTTGGAAACAAAATATTTTTACCGTTTAGCTGTTAAGTTAGCCAGTAATATACCGGGTGGTGCGTGGCCGAGCGGAAAATAAGAAATCCCATGTAAATTTTAAGGGGGTTAGATATTGGCTTCCCTGTACATTTTACCGAAAAATGTAAGATTACTTTCTGAAGGGACCAATCTAACAAACGCTTATGCCAAGTCTCAAAAAAATTAATGGGCGAATGTTGAATTATTGAATTAAATATAATTGTAAAATTACCAAATTTTTGGTTCAGCTATGACCAAACAGACAGCAGCCACCAGCAAATAGTTTTTTATAAGACTGGCACTGATTTATTTGACAGTTTTTCTCATGTCAGTGACAATATTTATTTTTCCTACGACCACATGTGAAAATAGTAAATAGCACACTGTTTTCATGCATAGAAAATGCCTTATACCACACTAGTGTTGCAAAGTATAATATAAAGCTGTCATCCCTGTCATTGTTATTTAAAATAAATTTGGAAATTTGGAGTTATCAGGCTGTTAATGGGATTTACATTAAAATAGCCATGCAATATTTTTAAATGAGGACCTTTTTTAATTTTTAAATGATAAAAAGCTACTAGGTAGGTGATTTTGATATAAAAATATTGTTAAACAGTATAATATATCGCAGTAAGGAAATAGTATATTACATTACAAGTGTGGAAAATGACTAATTTCACACGAGTGGGAATATTGTAGCACGAGGCGTTAGCCGAGTGCGACAAACCCACGAGTGTAAGAAAGTCATTTTCACACGAGTACTGTACACTATTTTTCCTACGACCACAAATTATTCACCAAAAAAAAGTAAATTAAAGTTTGTCTGTTCAGAAACAATAAAAACAATTGAGAACTTTGCAACACTAGGGTGATATTTACTTTGCAACACTAGTGTGATATATACTTTTCCTCACTGCTATATTATACTGTTTTGACAATATTTTTACATCGAAAATCACTTACCTAGAAGCATTATATAACTTTTATCATTTTGGAATTTAAAAAGGCCCTCACTTAATAAAATTGTATGGTTTTGTTAGGTAATAACGCCAATAGTTTAATACGGTTTTCTGCTATTATAAAGGTTTTTAAAAATTATCGATTCTTACATATTTTAGACACTCTTCTACATAAAACGTAAGTGTTGCATATCCAAAATATTCCGTTTTTTAAAAAATATCAGTAAATAAACTTACGGGACCGGGGAGTGAAAAGGGGTGCTGGGTGGGTAAAATTGGTAAAACGAGTTAATGAAACTGAAGATCACATGTAAAATTAAGTAAAAATAACAGTTTTTCCTCATATTTTTAAGAAAAAATATAAAAAATATGAAAATTGTAAACGCATAACCTAAAGTCCTTAAAGTAGGAAAAACGACTACCAAACGTCAGTTACCATGCAAAATATGGAAAGCATTTGGCAACGTCGGAAGGGTCTGATTCTATTTATGAATGGATAAAAGAAAGTGGATTCATAAAGTGTGTATTAGCCTTAGGTTTAATTAGGGATTAAAAAAAAGATTTAACTAGTTGTTTGAGTACACGAAGAAAGAGAGGAAGGAATTTGATCTATAGGCTTTTTTCTCTGGCGCTTTAGGTCGAACGGTCAAGCGGCAAGGCTGCCTCTATAAAGTGCGTGCTCAAAGGTAGAAGGGAGATTTTAAATTTGATCTACTTACCTGACAACACTGTGCCAGTCAGTGAAAGTTGTTTTTTGTGGTTATGTCTATTTTTGTTTATGTTTTTATTTTTTCGTAAATTTTAATAAATATAAAATAAGATGATTTTCGCTAATTTGGGTTCTACCGTTTAAGGTAAATAAAAAGTTTTTTTTTACTGTCACTACAATAAATATGTCACTTGCAAAACCAATAGCAGTTTTTAGAATGACATCATAATATGTATCACACCAGTGTTGTAAAGTACTTTGCAACACTAGTGCTGTAAAGTACTTTGCAACACTAGTGTGATATAACGCATTTTCTATGCATGAAATCAGTGTGCTATTTGCTATTTTCACAAGTGGTCGTAGGAAAAGTATATATCACCCTAGTGATGCAAAGTTTTCAATTGTTTTCTTATTTTTTCCGTGAAGACAAACAACTTTTATTGTTTTTTTGGTGAATAACTTGTGGTCGTAGGAAAAATAGTGTATATTGTGTGAAAATCACTTTCTTACACGCGTGAGTTTGTCGCACTCGGCTGACGCCTCGTGCAACAATATTCCCACTCGTGTGAAATAAGTCAGTTTTCACCCTTTAATGTAATATACTATTACAGGTGCCTGTTTAGTTTTACCTGAACCAAAAATTTGGTAATTTTGCAATTACATTTAATTGAATAATTTAAGATTCGCTTATTAATTTTTTTTGAAACTTGGCACGTGGGTTTGTCATACTGGTCTCTTCGAAAAGTTATCTTACAATTTTTCTGTAAAATAAACTGGAGAGCCAATAATTAACTCCCTTAAATTTTACATGGGATTTCCTATGTTCCGCCCGGCGCGGCGACGCACCAGCCGGTTTATCACTGGCTAACTTCATATATGACAGCTGGACAGTAAACATATTTGATTCCAAAATTTTTAAAAATTTTAAAGTAAGCGTTTTCGTACTTCCTGATTCGTTCCCACATGTTAAAATTTTGAAATTCCGAAAAAAAATCGTTCAACTTCTTTATGATTCAACTTGTATATTTTAAATTTACCCTTGATGACTTAAATTATCATTACGACTAAAAAAACCTATACATTTTTTGATATCTGCAGTTTTAATGATAAATGAGAAGAAATGAGACCTGTCAAATTTAAAAAAATGTTTTTTGTTTTTGCACACCGGCTAATTATTAATAATAGAAAGCTAGCCAAGCTAAGTGTTTCGAAACACTAAACAACCAACCAACACCAACAAAATAAATCCCCATAAATATTTAAAATTCGTCTCATTAATGATCCCTCACTTACAGAAAGGCTTCCTCTCTTGCCCATCGTCGGGCTGTGGGGAATCTATCGCTTTTAGGTACTTCCATGGCTTCTGCTCTGAAGAATTGTCCAGTATAGTTCCTCCACTCACGGTTTCCAGCAGAGAAACTAGTGGTTCCGCGCGTATGCATCCCTATACGGTCCAACTGGCCAGGCCCCGAACTTCCCACTTTGTTCGTTCATTTATCCCTAGAGTTTCTAGAATGTGGAACTTGCTGCCGGCGGGGGTCGTTTCTTCTTCCCCAAATCTTGAAGTATTTATGTCCCGTGTTAACAAACTCCCTCTTACCTCGCTTAAGACACGCACGGTACGTTAGTATTTAGGCTTTTAAGTCTTAGTGGTTTGTCCAAAGATAAACAAAATTAAAATGCTAAATCTCAATTTAAAATTTAGGAAGAATTCATGACAAACCAAGAAGAAATTATTTTAAGGTTATTTTTTTATTTCCTATTTTATGCCATTTACCTTCATATTCGTTTAATATTCGTTATGCATACTGAATTTTTATGTTTATTTAATTCCTATTTTATTCTATGTTATCTACCATAAATAAAATATAAATCATTTAAATTTGGAGTATTAACCTCAATGTTAAAGCAATTAGTTGCCAATATATTAAATAATTCCGAAATAAGTAGGACACACTCTGTCAATTAGAAAAATAAAATCATATAAATAATAATACTATTTAAATAAATACATAAAAATTTTAGTATTAATTAAAAAAATTTGGTATAAACGACTATAACTTTTAAAAAATACTGCATGTATTGTACAGGGTGATTCAAAAATAGATCACGAAACTTAAGGTAGTGATTCTACTTGACAAAATAAGGATAGAGCTTCATATAATTTTTTTCAAAATGTCATTCGTTTTCGAGTTACAAGCCGTCAAAGTTCAATTTTTATTTTGGTTTTTCTGCCATATTGCATTTATTTTTTAATGAATCCAGTTGATATTTGGCATACAAATCGAGCTTTGCAGATTCTAAAACTTTTAGGATAAAAGTACTTTTTTAAATACCGCCAGAGGGCACTTTACCTAAAACTTATAAAATCTCTATTTGACAGATATCGCAAAGCTGGGAGCGCCATTTTATAGACAATCAAAAACTTAAAAAATAAGGTACTCTTTATTAAAGTCGATAAACCTCACCGTTTAGGCACCAATAGACATCAAAGTTTTTCATCAATTTCAATCAAATTACCTACATACTAGGGTGTTCAGTAACTTCAACCGACAAACTTTACAGGGCGATTTTACAACAGAAAATAAGAACAAAATTCATATAAACATATGTCCTAAACGTCTTAGAGTTTGAACTAGGGGGTGTTAAAAATTACAAAAAGAAAAAGATTTTTTAAATATTTAACACACCGTAGTTCAAAAACTAAGACGTTTAGGACATATGTTTATAAGAAGTTTTTTCTTATTTTCTGTTGTAGAATAGCCGTCTGTAAACTTTGTCGGTTGAGTTACTAAACACCCTGTATGTATGTAGATAATTTGATTGAAATTGATATAAACTTTGATATCTATTGGTGCCTAAACGGTGAGGTTTATCGACTTTAATAAAGAGTACCTTTATTTTTTACGTTTTTGATTGTCTATAAATGGCGCCCTAGCTTTTTAATATCTGTCAAAATAAAAAGTTATGATGTAAATAAATTTTAAGTTTTAGGGAAAGCACCCTCTGGCGGTATTTAAAAAAGTACTTTTGTCTTAAAATTTTAGAATCTACAAAGCCTCGATTTGTGTTCCAAATATTAACTGGATTGGTGAAAAAATAAATGCAATATGAGGAAAAAACAAAATAAAAAATTTGACTTTGACTTTGACGGCTTGTAACTCGAAAACGACTGACATTTAAAAAAAAATTATATGAAGCTCTACCCTTATTTTGTCAAGTAGAATCGCCCCCTTAAGTTTCGTGATCGATTTTGAATCACCTTGTATACTATTAATAATAAATTCGTATTATAAATTAATATAGTAAAGCGCTAACATTTTAATAACGTTAATTTCAAAGTAGGTTAAGTAAAGTATCAATACAACACTTTATAACGGTACAGTTACTTCACAAACCGCACATATCGTTTCTATAGAGAATTATCGCGAATTTATTTACGAACAACAAAAGTTTTCGTTTGATCCACGCTAAAAACTTTCTTTTAATAGCTTTGTTCGCGGATCTAGTAATGAACCGATTCTGAACCAGAACCGAACTGGTTTAGAATTATCTTAAAGCGCATGTCTAGTTATTTATTAGTTCGGAATTTTTATTTACCGCGAACGATTTTCTATACAGCTGAGGATGTATTCTAACCTAGCCTTTTGGTTAGGATTTTTCATGGTTAAATTGGATACTATACAAAAAAAAAAATTAAACTAAAAGGTAAATTGTTATACTGTCGAATGCCACTCGAGGTCTCTCGGCGGAAGACGAGGGATTCCTTACCTCCTCTCGTTTTTAACATAAGTACCTATGTGTATTTATAACTAAAGATAAAATTCAAACAACAAAAAATGGTAAAATCTTGTAATATTGTCTATATTTTTTAATTAAATCTTTATTTATTTTATTGCATACATACATTCATATGAAATACAATTAAAAATCCTTTGATTTATATACGCTCAGAATCACAAAAATATAAAAAAAATATTCAACAGGTATATTAACCCGCATAAAAAGTGGCAAAAACAAATAAACTGTAATACAACGGTTTATTTCTGTACCACAAAAACAGAAAACAGCTGACCATGTCGACAATGCGCATGAAATTCCGAACTGAACTTTTAGTTCCAACAAAAATCCCAGGACTGCTAATCAGGTTACGAACCGGTAACAAACTGATTCCATTGTAACCCGCGAACACAGAACTGTTACTAAAAATTCAGGATTTTACTAACCGCGAACGCTGCTTTTTCACTGCTCATGCGAATAGTCCCAGAACCGGTTCAGAATCGAACCCGCGAACAAAGCTAATACTACTTAATGTTCAGTATTAATTTTTACCTGAAACTAGTGAATTAATAATGGGAAAAATAAAATTTCTTATCATACACGCAAGAAATTATCCAAATAACGTCTTACAGTGGCATGAAAATAGTAAATGTCCAAGCATCACAAGAATACCGGCGATAAAAAACTACCTGTACTTGTTTGGGAACTTCTTGTTTAGGGACTTCCTAAACTCTACCTCTTTTAAGTCTACTTCAAAAAAAGAGGAGGTTTTCCATTCGCCTGTATGTTTTTTTTTGTGTGTAAGTTACGCGATTAGTCCGGCGTTTGTGGACCGATTTTAAAAATCTTTTTTTTATTTGAAAGAGTGCACTTCGGCGGTGGTCCCATAAAAAACCAAGTCAAGATCGCAAGAGAGAAAGGTACTAGACCTATTTTTTCTCTCTGCCGTACGTTGCTCGTGCGGCAAAGCTGCCTCTAGTGTGTCATATGCTCAGATAATAAAGAATAAAGAAGAGATTGGGGACGCAGTCAGAATCGACAACCTTGGGGTAAAATGTACCCTTTTCCCGAACTAAAAGAGGTACTAGACTCATTGTTTGATCTCCGCACAGTACGGACGTGCGTAGAGGACTACAAGTTCTTCCCGGGGTGGCGGTTAGAGGTGTTGTACTGACGTTTTTACCTTCGGGGAACAAGGAAACATTTATGCTAAATTGACGGCATCTTTCTTCTGGATCTAAGCGCTGTGAGCGAAGATTCCTATAAGCTGATGGTATCCTGTTTGGTGGTGAACACGAGGTATTTCTCAAATGGCGGGAAATACATGGGCGTGCCATGGGAACTGTCAGTAGTAAAAGTGAAGGTTATACGTAACACCAGTAGCAGATCTTAGTTTGACAGCCGAAAATTTATGCATTGCATCGATTGTTATTTTGTTTTCTTTTTGGAATTTCTGGGAGCTACGAGCTCGATTATCCAGATTTTTCGCCGACGAAGCCCTGCAAAGCATAGTCCGGAAGGGGAAGAGTGGTGGATTGGACCTGAGGGGACCAAAACCAAGAAAAAAAAATAGAAATAGAAAGAGGTACTAGTAGTGTTTTTTTAGTGTATGTTTAGTAGTAGTAATAATATTAAACTAAAAAACGAAAAATAAACATTTAAAAAAGAGTAAACCAACTATTTAAAAAATAATAAAAGTCACTAAAAAGTTCTCAATATTAAAAAAATGAGAAAAAAAGTCTGCTAAAAGGTAAAAGGATATGTGCTAAAGTACTCAATGTTAATAAGGAAATAAACAAAAGCTTTTACCTTAATTTACCAACTTTCCTTAATAATTTTTACCTTTTTACTCTGTTATAATAATTCACCCTCTTTATTCTTGTTTGGGGACCTAGAAAAGCTTTACCTTTTTTCACCCTTTTTATTCTTGTTTGGTTTTCTGACAAAACTGCATAATTATTTCTTCTTGTTTGGCACCCATACTAACCAAAACTAATTAGAACAGGATTGCTTTTTTTTATTCTACACCTTTGGCTTTTTTTAGCTGAATTCCACTCTGTTAGCAACGTTGTGATTTTTTAGGTGAAGGGTGGTGCCAAGATGAAAAATTATATTACTGGAAATGTATTACTTTTCCAAGTAAAGTCCGCGCGTTTAGTAAAGAGGCCACCGACGTCATCAATATCTACGCGAAATCTTCTGTAACTCTCTTTTAATAACGGTTTTGGGGCTTCATATTAGAGACATTTTGCACCTCTTAAAAAAGCAGACGTTTTTGGCCGTCCATGTGGTTAACGTTATTAAACATAACGATTACGACAGCTGTTTTAAACAGAGATTTTGCAGCCTCTTTTTAAGAAATTTATCTTGCGTCTCCGCTTTCGACACATAACCTTATTTCTTCCTGTGGTTTACCGATTTTAAAGTTAACGAAAAATCTGTATTTACTTTTATTCTTCATAAGATATAAATTGATATTTAAATATATGCAAACACTTCTGTTGATTTCGTTTTTTAAAGTAGATGCAAACAATACAGTATAAGCAAAACCCAAAAGTAAGGTTAGGTTTGGTAGTAGAATAAAAAGCAAGTGTGCCAGATTGTAACATCTAAATTAATTACTGATTTAGAATATCCGTAAAAGTGCAAGTCCGTTTTAATTTCTTAACACTATTTGATATTTACTACTGGTATAAATTTTTCGCTCATTAGAGCCTATATATAAATGATATTTTAATTAATACGCATGAATTTTAACCTTTTAAATAATTGATATTAAAATTTCTACAATCCGGCAACCACGCAGTTTAACAATAATGATAACGATAAGCTCTTCGGTATTCATCCGTAATTAAAGGATTCCGGTATGGTTAATAACGATAACGGATCATGTTTGCGTTACTGCGCAGTCTCAGAATAACGTTAACCACAACGGAATTGCAAAAACGTCGTTATTTTAGGAGGTGCAAAATGTCTCTATTGTTACCTAGGAAGTAGACATTTTAAAGTTTCAATTTAAAAAATAAATACCATTTTAAATACGGGATGAGGGATTAAGAAGAGATTTTGCGCAGAAAATGATGACGTCGGTGGCCTCCCTAACTAAACGCGCGGACCCTTACAATAAATCTTTATAAGTAATTGATGATCGGATTGAATGTGTCTGTAGGAAAAATCTTTGCAACTTGTCGTACAACAAGTTGCTAAGTCTGTGGACTGCTTAGGAACCCCCTAATTTTTGAGCAGTGTACACTATTAATATTATTATTATTATGCAGACACTCCCTAATTGTAAAAACAGGTATCATAATTCATTTTATTAACTTTTTAAAGTATGTATTCTAAATGCCATGAGAATTTAATATTTTGTGCCTATTTATATAGACTTTTGAGTCAAGGAAAACTATACAAGTCATGCTAAAAATATATCTGAAAAACTATAATAGTTTATAGATATTTTTAGAGTTAAGTACATAAACAAATAAATATTTGATTTTAGGTAATTTAAAAACAATAATATTTACAACAGTACTACAACCAAAAATACTATATACGTATTGTGAGAAAAATTAAACCTACCATTTAATCACTTAGTTTACTGTTTTTTTTATTTATTTTTTTAAAATAAATAAATAAGTATATAAATCTTTAAATTTACTCTTAAAATAAGAAAAAATTAAAACAAGAGCAACAAAATAGTAAAGTAAACACAGTGAACTAAAAAAGCAAGTAATTACAAGTTTAAAAAAGTTACAACTAAAAGAACTACTTGGATCAACTATAAGTATTTCTTTGATTATGGATTTTTTTAGTTTTTTCTCATTTGGAATAAATGTATAAATATTTCGACTTAATTTCATCCAAAGCAAAATCTGCATTATACTTTCTAATATATTTAAACTATACAAGTCATGCAAAAAATATATCTGAAAAACTATTATAGTTTATAGATATTTTTAGAGTTAAGTACATAAACAAATAAATAATATTTTATTTTAGGTAATTTTAAAAACAATAATATTTACATCCAATATTTAGGATGGGCATTTTAACTAGTAAAACTTTTTATTTTGATTAAAGAATAAAACAATATATCACACCTTTCATATTATAGGGCCACAATTAAAAATTTTGTGAAATTGAGTTTTTGTGATATATAGGCACAAAAACAATTACTTTGCATGATGCCCTTAACAGAAAGAGACAGAGCCACTCATGGGGCGCACAAACATAATTGTGTCTCAATCTTATTTCGAGTAACGCGACCCGATATTTAATATCAATTTCACAAAATTTTTAATTGTGCCCCTATAATATGAAAGGTGCGATATATACCCTAATAAGAAAAAAAACAAGAGTAACAAAATAGTAAAGTAAGCCAGAGTGAACAAAAAAACAAGTATGTAATTAAAAGTTTAAAAGTCACAACTAAAAGTACTACTTGGATCAACTAAAAGTATTTGTTTGCTTTTGGATGTTTTAGGTTTTAGTTTTTCTCATTTGAAATAAATGTATAAATATTTCGACTTAATTTCATCCAAAGCAAAATCTGCATTGTACTTTCTAATATATTTAAACTATACAAGTCATGGAAAAAAATATATCTGGAAAACTATTATAGTTTATAGATATTTTTAGAGTTAAGTACATAAACAAATAAATAATGTTTTATTTTAGGTAATTTAAAAAACAATAATATTTACATCCAATATTTAGGATGGGCATTTTAACTAGTAAAAGTTTTTATTTTGATTAAGATAAAAAATATATAAACCCTTATAAGAGAAAAAACAAGAGTAACAAAATAGTAAAGTAAGGACAGTGAACAAAAAACAAGTATGTAATTAAAAGTTTAAAAAAGTTACAACTAAAAGTACTACTTGGATCAACTAAAAGTATTTGTTTGCTTTTGGATGTTTAAGATTTTAGTTTTTCTTATTTGGAATAAATGTATAAATATTTCGACTTAATTTCATCTAAAGCAAAAATCCCATTGTACTTTCTAATGTATTCAAACTATACAAGTCATGCTAAAAATATATCTGAAAAACTATTATAGTTTACAGATATTTTTAGGAGTTAAGTATATAAACAAATAAATATTTTATTTTAGGTAATTTAAAAAACAATAACAATATTTAGGATGGGCATTTTAACCAGTTAAACTTTATTTTGATTGAAATAATAAATGGTATAAACCTATAAAAAAAAACAAGAGTAACAAAATAGTAAAGTAAGCACAGTGAACTAAAAAAGCAAGTAATTAAAAGTTTAAAAGTTACAACTAAAGAACTACTTGGATCAACTATAAGTATTTGTTTGCTTTTCGATGTTTTAAAAAGTAAAATAAAGTTATGTTTAGTTTTCTCATTTGGAATAATGATAAATATATTCGACTAATTTCCAGCCAAAGCAAAACTTCATTGTACTTTAATGTATTCTAACTAGGTATACAGGTCATGCCAAAATATATCTGAAAAACTTTAATAGTTTATAGATATTTTTTGAATTAATTCATAAACAAATAATATTTATTTTAGGTAATTTAAAAACAATAATATTTACAACAGTACTACAACCAAAAATACTATTATACGTATTGTGAGAAAAATTAAACCTACCATTTAATCACTTAGTTTACTGTTTTTTTTTATTTATTTTTTTAAAAATAAATAAATAAGTATATAAAATCTTTAAATTTACTCTTAAAATAAGAAAAAATTAAAACAAGAGCAACAAAATAGTAAAGTAAACACAGTGAACTAAAAAAGCAAGTAATTACAAGTTTAAAAAGTTACAACTAAAAGAACTACTTGGATCAACTATAAGTATTTCTTTGATTATGGATTTTTTTTAGTTTTCTCATTTGGAATAAATGTATAAATATTTCGACTTAATTTCATCCAAAGCAAAATCTGCATTATACTTTCTAATATATTTAAACTATACAAGTCATGCAAAAAATATATCTGAAAAACTATTATAGTTTATAGATATTTTTAGAGTTAAGTACATAAACAAATAAATAATATTTTATTTTAGGTAATTTAAAAAACAATAATATTTACATCCAATATTTAGGATGGGCATTTTAACTAGTAAAACTTTTTATTTTGATTAAAGAATAAAACAATATATCGCACCTTTCATATTATAGGGCCACAATTAAAAAATTTTGTGAAATTGAGTTTTTGTGATATATAGGCACAAAAACAATTACTTTGCATGATGCCCTTAACAGAAAGAGACAGAGCCACTCATGGGGCGCACAAACATAATTGTGTCTCAATCTTATTTCCGAGTAACGCGACCCGATATTTAATATCAATTTCACAAAATTTTTAATTGTGCCCTCTATAATATGAAAGGTGCGATATATGCCCTAATAAGAGAAAAAAAACAAGAGTAACAAAAATAGTAAAGTAAGCAGAGTGAACAAAAAAACAAGTATGTAATTAAAAGTTTAAAAAGTCACAACTAAAAGTACTACTTGGATCAACTAAAAGTATTTGTTTGCTTTTGGATGTTTTAGGTTTTAGTTTTTCTCATTTGAAATAAATGTATAAATATTTCGACTTAATTTCATCCAAAGCAAAATCTGCATTGTACTTTCTAATATATTTAAACTATACAAGTCATGGAAAAAATATATCTGGAAAACTATTATAGTTTATAGATATTTTTAGAGTTAAGTACATAAACAAATAAATAATGTTTTATTTTAGGTAATTTAAAAAACAATAATATTTACATCCAATATTTAGGATGGGCATTTTAACTAGTAAAAGTTTTTATTTTGATTAAGATAAAAAAATATATAAACCCTTATAAGAAAAAAAACAAGAGTAACAAAATAGTAAAGTAAGGACAGTGAACAAAAAACAAGTATGTAATTAAAAGTTTAAAAAAGTTACAACTAAAAGTACTACTTGGATCAACTAAAAGTATTTGTTTGCTTTTGGATGTTTAAGATTTTAGTTTTTCTTATTTGGAATAAATGTATAAATATTTCGACTTAATTTCATCTAAAGCAAAATCCCATTGTACTTTCTAATGTATTCAAACTATACAAGTCATGCTAAAAATATATCTGAAAAACTATTATAGTTTACAGATATTTTTAGAGTTAAGTATATAAACAAATAAATATTTTATTTTAGGTAATTTAAAAAACAATAATATTTACAACAGTACTACAACCAAAAATACTATTTATGTATTGTGGGAAAAATAAAACCTACCATTTTAATTAGTTAGTAAACTGCTTTTATTTTTTAGAATGGGCATTTTACTCAGTAAAACTTTTTATTTTAATTAAAATAAATAAATATATCAACCCTTAAAAATACCTTTTAAATAAGAAAATATAAAACAAAATATTAGAGTATTATTGCAAGTTGCCTTATTAAGCTCGGGAATTATTAATACCGGCCTTATTTAAATTGTGCTTGTACCCAATATTTAGAGTTAATGCAAATCATGTTGACAGTAGGGTAGGGCGGGGCTAGTTGAGCAATTTTTCACTTGATCGGTTATAGCTCCTCAACAATATGTCTTAATGGCCTATGATGCATACTGATGGATTGGCAATTTATCCCTTAGCAATAGTGTCCATAGTAACTTCTTTTTAGTAAGCTAAATTAAGGAGCTACATCTATTTTAATGTAGATAGTCAGGTATGCTCAACGTACCCCATAGGTGAGGTAAGTTGAGCAAGGGTATGGGGCTAGTGGAGCACTTAGAAAGTACAGCCAAATTATAGGTTTAATGTTAGGTAGGTTTACAATAAAAATACATTTTGACAATTTGCTTTTTATATTTATAATGGTATAGTCACAAAACAACAAATCTCATCAATAGAACTGCAACGTACCTATCTTATCCTAACTACTGAATTTGAACTTGAATATTTGTATAATTATTATTAACATAGCTTATACAATGACATAAAAAAAACATTTAAGACATTTAGGAGTCTAAATCTTCATTTAAAACAAAACAAATTATTTGGTTAAAAAAATTAAAAATCAAATCAACAAAACATCAACTCTAAGTTAACTTTATTATACCATTAATTAAAGATTAAGAGAGAATTAAGACTTTTTATTAATAAACAGACTTTATATGCAACTATCAATATTGCTGATATAATTTTAAAAAATATATTAAATAGATATTATTTGTCAGT
Source organism: Listronotus bonariensis (assembly GCA_014170235.1). Taxonomy (NCBI): domain Eukaryota; kingdom Metazoa; phylum Arthropoda; class Insecta; order Coleoptera; family Curculionidae; genus Listronotus; species Listronotus bonariensis. The sequence continues at coordinate 79,519 of JACEGR010003473.1, read as the reverse complement.
GATTTGGCTCCTTTTCTTGGACCAGCCTTTCGGTACGGTTGAACTATTTCCGGAGAAAATTTAGGAATTAGATAGGTCAGCTCGTTTTTTTCGTTGCTTGTACGGGATGCAGCCTCATATATAATTATATAAGTCTTGAGTAGTATAGGAACCTCTAGTAGTCGAACTTTTATAAGTCCGTATCCTAAAAAAATAAAAAAATCATTTTATACTTCTGTTAAAATCGTGGAGTTAGGTGGACAACTGTAGCTCAACTAACCCCAACCTGAAATTTTAAAGCAAAAGTGAATTTATTAAAAAACGAATAGAGTTATATTCAGTATCTTTATAAAAATCAAAACTGCAATAAATTTACTAAAGATTAACACTTACTTGATTGAAAAAGGATATTATTTAACTATCACAGACGAAATATTCTGTCTGAAAATTATTATACTTTTTAATCACAAAATAAACAATACGTGGGGGTACTTTTCTCGATCGCCGCGTCACCACTGGCGGTCGCGCGATGTGTTCCTCTTGCGCAACCCCTTCTTTACGCTATTTGATGCGTTTGCGTACGGTCGATAGTTTTTGATATATTTGGATTGCCCAACTTACCTCTATGCTCAACTAGCCCCGCCCTACCCTACCATTAACCTAAAAAAAGGGGAAAAAATTTAGTAGTTTTTCTTTATTGTTTTGTGTTGTAGGGTTTTGTTTTACACAATTAAATAAATGCATTTGAAAAAGCAAGGTTTTAATCATTTTACTTCTAAAAACTTTTCGATTCTGTGTTCGGCAGCCGTTCGGTTTACACGAACAGAACTGAAATTAAAATAAGACCAAAATAAGGCACGACCTAAAACCGACATAAATAAAGCCGGGCACTATACTTATTAAGGCAGTCCTTATCCTACCATGCATCTGCGCAAGCTCAGATGTCAAAATAAGGCCGGTATTATTAGTGCCTGGCCTTATTTTACTGTGCAATAATTCTCTAGTAAAGTAAGCACAATAAACTAAAAAAGCAAGTAAATAAAAGTTTAAAAAAGTTACAACTAAAAGTACTACTTGGATCAACTATTTGTTTGCTCTTGGATGTTTTAAGTTTATGTTTAGTTTTTCTGATTTTGAATAAATGTATAAATATTTCGAATTAATTTCAGCCAAAGCAAAATCTTCATTGTACTCTCTAATGTATTCTAACGTATTTAAATTTAAAAGTTACAAACTTTCCAAGCCAAACTTTTAGTCCGAATTTAACTCCAATTTGCAGCTTCGTTGAACGCCTAAAGATAATAACCCTGGATATTAGGCGGTTTCCATGGGGCTACACCTACGTTTTGGATTTTATTTATTGGTATAATAAAACAACAAAAATAAATAAGAAATTAATAATTAAAATAATATAATGTAACTTAATTGGGCTAAAGTACATTTTTAAGATTGCCTAATTTAAGATGTTTAATTAGCCTTTGTTTTAAGGCAAAATACCTTCAAACTAGCTCAATGTCAGTCGGGGCACGTGGGTCGTGGATTGAGTAACCTAAACACTCCTTTAACTCTTGTATCAGTATTCAGAAATTATTAAATAGATAATTTGTTAGCCCTCCTATTATAGTTTACCACAAAAAAGGTACTTATATATGGGCGCCACCTAAAGTTATAGAATAGTTTTGGTAAACTACAGAAGGTTAGTTCCTCTAGGTAAACTAAAACAAAACAAACAGATTCCAACACAAAATAAAAGAGACTAACGTATAAAATATGTGTGTTCTTTATTTAAGAATCTTGGTTTAAAAAGAAGGTTGTTAATCAGCAAAAAAACATATAAAGTCTAGCGCTTAACGTTTGCAAATGTTATTACACCGCTTTAACAAAACTAACCAATTAAAATTAAAAATTTAAGTATCAAAATTAACGTAGTTTACTATTTTGTTAAGAAGTAATATGTTATTTTAGACGAAACGATATTAAACGGTGTACTTTTAAACGTTTAAATGGGTAGTCAACTTATCTGAAATCCTCTTTAAAAGGTCCACTGGATGTTGGTGTGGGATTCTCACTGGTTACAGGCTGGGGCCTACAACTCGGGACTCAGATAAGTGGCATTCACTGGTAGATCATAAAGGGGGCAGCTCGTACGGTAGGTTATGGCATGCCTCACAATAAGCAGCCACTTAAAATCTGGCTTCCTTAAGCGTAGGGATCAGATAGAAAAATAGAAGAATGAAAAACTGAAGAATGAAACGAGGAATCAAATGAAGAACCGGGCTTATCTAAAACAAGATCAAATTATTAAAATTAATTCAAAGACAACGTGTTTTTGAGGTTAGGTTTCGACATTACAAGAAAAAGGTGAATTATGCAAAAATACTAACGCAAAATATAAGTATAGAAAAACACATACCTTTTAGGCTAAAGATGGACAAGGATTCGTGATTTTTAACAGAGATAATTCAAAATTAATATCAAATCACAAAATTGCCTTCTACTCGTCGCACCGGTTAGACAGAAAGTGTCATTTTGAAGTCTCTAAATGTCCGACCCAAAATTTGGCACTTTGTCGAACCACTTGCCGAATTTCGGCGAGTAGACTCCGAGATGTACTCGAAATCCGACGGCTATCAGCCCAAAGAATTAAAAAGACATGTGAAATGCCGCTGCTTCCCTCAAAACCATGGACTCGAGAAAGGTTCATATACCACAAAAATATTAACCGGTCACAAAAATCTCATTTGTAAAAGTTGACACTAACAGCTAGCGAAGCCTCCAGTAGATATATGCTCGAAGAACAAAATCAAGTCATCAAGTACCTCTAATGAAACGTTTGTCGGGCTCACAGGGTTCTAGGCCACAGGAACCTTTTAGCTTAGTTTGCGATAATTAGGTCACTGCGCACTAGACGGCGCTAGGGGTACCAAATAAAATAAAAAATACGTTAGGAAAGCTGTTGTAATTAAATTCGCAAACTGCATTGTTACAATAAGCCTAATTATACCGGGTGGTGCATTGCCGGACTGGCGGTAGGAAATCCCATAAGAATTTTGATACCTTTAAATATTGGTTTTCTTATTGATTTTACAACAAAATTGGATTCGACTATTTTGGAGACATTAATTAGATAAGCTTACACACTGAATTTTGAAATTTTCTAAAAAGCCAAAACTTTTTGTAAAGTCGTTATACAGCTGAAACATATCATAATGAATCCGCCAGTAATATATACCAATATACAGGGTACGACATAGTACACTCAAAAGAATATCGCATATGCCGATTTCTTCCATAAGCTATATAAAATGTTTATTTAAATGGCCATATCTCTTTTAATTATTAAGTCATCAAGGCAAATAAAAGAGAATGTTAAGGAAAGGTGGAGCTATAACTTTATCGTAACCGTTGTTATTTACTGTTACCAATACATCCTACGGGGCGATAAAACTTTTTGAAAAAATAATAATTTTAACCGGCCTGTATAATGTGCTATTAATTGGGACGAATATCATTTGTAAATAAATTATACCCTTACTCATTTCTGATATTTTATAATCACAAATTTGATTACTCCCTTTTCAACAGCACATCATACAGGGCAATTAAAATTTTTTTTTGTTTTTTAATTTTATCACCCCGTAGGATGTATTGGTAACAGTAAATAACAACGGTTACGATAAAGTTATAGCTCCACCTTTCCTTAACATTTTCTTTTTGAATTGTCTTGACAACTTAATAATTAAAAGAGATATGGCCATTTAAATGAAAGCATTTTTGTATTGAAGCTTATGGAAGAAATCGAGCATATGCGATAATTCTTTGAGGAGTGTATGATTTTATTAAATGAAACACCCTATTTATTATTTTACCATTAAAAAATCATTCAAAATCCTTTAACAAAATACCATACCAACATATACCTATCTCAATTAGTTTTTGAGATATATTTCATCAGAAACGTTATAAACTTACATTCCCCTAACCATTTAATTTTTTAACGTATAAAAGAAATGAAAATACCATTTTGTTTAAATGATTCTGTAGTATAGTACGACGAAAAGTATGATTTTTAAATGAAACACTCTGTATATTGAATCACTATTAAAAGTAACTTTACAAAAATACCATATTTCATGGGTCTATCTTTAATGGTTTTGGAAATATAGTCATAAATAAAATTATTTGGCAATTAGTGCCTTAATATAACCTACCTAGATAATTGAAATTTACAGTTATTCTTTAGATTTGGATGACCATATTTCCGAAACTAATAAAGATAGATGTATCAAATGAAGTATTTTTAAAGCTCTTTAAAATATCTTTTTATATTAGTGATATAATATACAGGGTGTTCCATTGAAAAAAAAAATCATACTTGTTGTACTACCCCTGTATATTTTAAGAGATATTAAAAATCTAATTATTCATTATAAAACTACAGAATTAACCCAACAAACTGATATAATTATTTATTTTGTGCGATAAAAAATCAAAAGTTAAGAAGGGGGTGTAAATTTATAACTTAACACCCGGCACACAAAATAAAAAAATAAACAATAAAAAAAATAGACCGACTTCAAAAAAAAAAAAAAAAACTCACCAAAAAGGTAAAAATGATAAATAAAAAGTCAAGTAATAACATATTTATGGTATTAAAATACAAAAGCTATATGCTGCTAATAGCTATTTAGTTATTAACATTTAGTAGTTTAAAGCCCATGTTATTACCCGACTTAATTTTTTCTATTGGTTATTTTTAACTTTTCAGTGAGTTTTATTAATTTTTTTTTGAAATCGTTTTTTTAATGTTTATTTTTCGCTTTTTGGTTTATTTTTGCTTTCTCATTTATAATTATTATTAATATCTATTAAATCGGTAGCTTTGCCGCAGGAACAATATACTGCAGAGAAAACAATATAGGTCTAGTACCTTTTAACTTGCGATCCTGGCTTGGTTTTTTTATGTGACCACCGCGGAAGTGCACTCTTTAAATTAAAAAGAATTTAGATATTTTTTTAAACTTCTAAACAATTTTTTTCTTTTTTAATACCCCTACACCTTTGCACTTTTCCCGTATGGATATGGTCTCCATATAAACAACACTTAGATCGGCCGGGTGTATTCCAAGGTTACCACGACAACTCACCTTAACCGCGACACCTTAGGGTACGTTGTCGTGGCTACCTTGGTAGACACCACACCGATCTGGGTGCTGTTTATATGGAGACCATATCTATACAGAAAAAGTGCAAACATTTTTGGGGATTAAAACAAGAAAAATACACATTTTGTTTAGAAATTATATAGAAAATATCTATCAAATCGCTCACTCTACAATTATTATTGGATGGTCTTTTTTGTTGGGTACACGCCTGGAAAGAATGGGACCGCTTCGGTCCTGGTCCCAGGGTATACGGGCTGACCCTGTTCAGCCTTATTGACCCCTATGAACTTGCCGGTCGCCTGAAACAAAATAAAAGAAAAACCCCCCAAAAAATTCTAATTTAAAAACGACGTTTCGTTGGCAAGTCTGCCACCGTTGTCAAGTTAAAAAATAAGAAAAAAAAATTAACTAATATTTAAATTAAAAAAGATTAAATTTTATGCTTTTAAAATCGCAAACTGAAAATAGTTTGACATATGTGTCATGAATGACATAAGTAACTGGTGTATTTATTATTTGTAAGACAAAAAGGGTAACGAGTTAATTGATTTTTAACTTTCCTGAAGATATTTCAGTATCGAGCAAAGGCAACCAATTATTGTTACCAAAAATCGGTTGTCTGCAAAGTCGGTTTACTGACGATAGTTGAACGTGACAACGTCGAAAGAATCATTACCTTTATCGCCGCAATTATCGTTGCTATAAACAATTGACATCACATTCACTTTTCACTGCAAGCTCACTCAAGTAGGAGAGAAACAGATGTCGAACGCTGCCGAACACGGAGATTGTGCCTCTTTGTCGCTCGTTCTGCTCTTCTCGCTTGCACTTCAAGCCTTAAATGAAACGCGCGAGGTAACGCCGCATGAGTCATGTTTTTGTGCGTGTACAGCCGGGTCCATCGAATTATAAGACGTTTTTACGTGAGAGCAACAATTTGGAATAATTTTATTATAAGAATAAACTATTATTATTCACTAGCTTTTGCTCGCGGCTTTGCACGTGTTAAATTCCATGGTAAAACATTCCCCCCCTTTTCATATACCGTAAAGGCTTTGTGTATTATTTTATACATATAAACTTTCCTCTTTGAATTATTCTATCTATTTAAAAATCACCAAAATCTGTTGAATAGTGACAAGAAACTTAATAAATTATAAAGAGTTGTTTTGCTAAAAAATATTTTTAAAAAAATTAAATTAAATTTATTTGATGAAAAAACAATTCTATCTTAACTGTTAAAACAATTGCGGCTTAACAAAATTCTGACCAAAATTCGAGCTGGTATCATGGATCGTCGTAATGAGCATATTATTCTGAACATGATTCCTCAAAAAAATTCCATGGGAATAATTTTGAAACACTGGCGCCCATACGACTTAGTCTAGTGAGACAAAAAGTGTTCTCTCGTTCGTATCGAGCCTTTAAACAAAAGAAAATTAACCTACAACAATACATAAAATAAAACCTTATCAACCTCGACTTAATTGCATTCCAAACCGAGTGTTATCCGTCAAAACAACAAAATTCACCTGCATTTAATCAAAACACAATTTTGAAATCACGTAAACCGTTCGCGATAAGGCAGAAATGTCGCGAATTACCCATTTAACTTTATTTTGCATTTATCGTTAAGCTAGAGATTTAAGAAATGCATTTTCTACGTGCTACATAAGGCGGCCATTTTGTAACTGAATTTCCTATTCTAAATGCTAGAATTATACACTCAACAATTTTAGATTTATATGTAGATTTTCCACTACCTACTTTTTGTTTCCTTCATTTCTTTTTATTTTATAGTTGTATACACGCTTAGTTAAATGTATTGCAACTCTTAAAAAACCGTTAAACTGCGTTTATAAATACTTGCCATGTGTATTAATCAAACAGTGATACATTTTTGAGATGTCAATGCAATCAAAAAGTCAAACGGAGCTAAATCTGGCGAATATGGTGGATGTTGCAACAATTGGTAATTTTAATCATTACCTTCCGAATAATGTAAGAAGGTACGTTGTTCAGGTTAATTAGAAATGTATTAAAGACAATGGAGGACATTTTGAAGACCTTAAAGTTGTTTGCAATGTTTTATTAATTGTTAGCCATTGGTTTCTGCATATTTGAAATTTCAATATTGATAAGCCATTCTAGTTATTTGGATTTAAAATTAAATAGTTTTAAAAAGTTAAATTATTTTATTTCTAAAACTAACATCTGCAGTATTTGTATCTGTGCCTGTGCTGCAGTAGCTAGAGATAATCAAATGGAAAAATAAATTAACGTCCTAATTTTTTAAGCAAGGTTTGCATCGATCCTTCGGTTTGCTAAAAACAGCATCCACCAAAACCCAAAATTATGACAGAAAAATAATTTTTCAATGTAGCGGCACACAATCAAGAGTCTATGCTCCAAACATGACTTAATATCATTTTGCTTGGTAAAAAGTTAAAAACAAATTAAAAAAACAAGCATTACAAAATTAAACTTTAAGAGGCTGTAACTCAAAACCATGACACTTTGAAAAAATATATTTATGTAGAGCTATACCATTATTTTATCATGTAAACTCACTGACCTTTATTTTGTGATCGAGTTTTAAAGCCCCCTGTATATATTTTTTTACTTTAACACCCTGTATCGACCTTATTATCAATTGTAAAAACATAGTTATGTTTGGTTAAATCTAAATATTTTGACATAAGGAATCTGTGGCTTCTCTGTGCATTGTTAATTCGTGGAACACTCTGTATGTTTCCCAAAGACCTTAAAAAGCAGAAAGTTGATACCTAGAATAAGGTGTACAAACAACCAAAAATTCCACAAAAAATTCCAGGCACGTATTGCAGAGGAAAACAAAATGACGTCTAAACAGATTACTTTAATTTTGGTCTTCCACTACTTGAGTTTCAATTGGAGGGTGTAAGTAAGTAAATAAGAAATAGCCAAAGAAATGAGCTTTGCGTTAATAATTATTAAATCTAAGAAACATATTTAGGCCTTAACAACATATATTAAACATATACTTGATAATTTAGCCTCATGAGGATTTATAAATAACACTAGATTGAAACTCGTCGAATTTACCGGGTTTTAGACAGTTATTATAAGCGTTTTAAATAAAGCGCCTCTATCGGATGCTTTTTAAACTCCTTTGATGCACTATAACATTTGTTTGGCATATTTTGCTCGATGTTGTTGCAGTTAGTTCTGACAACAAAAAAAACAGATAATCTTTGTAAATATAGTAAATATTTTTTGTCAACCGCCCATCTAGTAGCAAATTATTCGGAATAAACCGTTTAAGCAAAGGATAAAAGGTCACTGGTTTAAGCTTAATCAAGACACTCTAAATGAATTAGAAACAATATTTTTTGACAGCAGAAATGTCAAAAAATGGCAAGTAAAGTGTCATTGTATTCAGAATATCATATTTTATCGGAATAAGATAAAATATACCGGTGATGCCATTTAAAATTTGAAAGTAATAGTCATTTCCGGTTTTTTCTTATCTTTGGACAATCTACAAAGGCTGAAAGCCTAAATACTAACGTATCGTGGGTGTCTTAAGCAAGGTAAGAGGAAGTTTGTTAACAGGAGACTTAAAAACTTGAAGATTTGGTGGAGAAGGAAACACCTTCGCTGGCAGTAGGTTCCACAGTCTAGAAACTCTAGGGATAAAAGAAAGAACGAAATGGAAAGTTCGGGGCCTGTCCAGTTGGACCGTATAGGGATGCATACGTGCGGCACCACGAGTTTCTCTGTTGGGAGCTGCAAGAGGAGGGACTATACTGATAATTCGTCGGAGCAGAAGCCGTAAAAGTATTTATAAAAGAGAGATAGATATCCCATAGCTCGACGATGAGCAAGAGAAGAAAGTTTTTGAGTAAGTAAAGGATCATTAATAAGACAAACAGCTCTTTCTTTGAATGGCATCAAGAATGCGGAGGGTTGTAGGGGATGCCATTCCCCAGACATGAGAGCAATATTCCAGAGATGGTCGAATTTGGGACACATACAAAGTGTATAAATTGGAAAAAGAAACATACTTTTGGCTCGGAAAAGAAATCCAACCTTTTTTGAAGCCCCGGTGAATATAGATACAATGTGTTTATGCCAGTTAAAGTTTATTCTCAAATGTGACGCCCACAAGGTTGAATATGCCCCCGCTCTGCAAAACCTGGCCACTCATAAGCAAAGAGTGAGTGTTTGATGATTTTTTCGCGACAAGGCACATGACTGTGTTTTGGATCATTAAATTAAACAAGATTTTTGGCGCTCCAATTCAATATCAAATTGAGATCCTGTGAAAGAGATATCTGCATCGCCTCGCGCTTGCCCAAGTCGGGTTAAGAGACTGGTTTGAGAACCTGAAAACTGGAGTAAAGGGTACTATCGTCAGCATAACTATGAATGGGATTGGTTGTGGAAGAAAGAAGGTCGTTGATGTGAAGAAGAAACAAAGTTGGTGCTAGTACTGAACCCTGAGGCACTCCAGCATTAATTTCGTGAAAGCTTGAAGCTTTCAATGGCCATCAACAATGACTGATATTCGTCGATTAGAAAGATAACTGGAAAGCCAAGAGCAGAGTTTAGTTGGAAGACCGTAGGAGGGAAGTTTATTGAAAAGTGCGTTATGCCAGACCTCGTCAAGAGCTTTAGATATATCAAGAGCAACGATTTGGGACTCACCTAGAAACTCAAGAGACTTGTTCCAGTTGTGTGAAATGAAGAAAAGAAGATCTGCTGTAGATCTCTTGTGACGAAATCCGTATTGCCTGTAATGTAAAATTTTATGTTTTTATAAATACCTAAGAATTCTCCATTACTTTACAAAGCTTTGAGAGAAGTGAGATAGGTTTATAGTTGGATGAAAGAGATTTAGATCCTTTCTTGGGAATATGCTGGACACGTGCAGCTCTCCAGCTGTCTGGAAAAATACCCGTGTCATAAGAAATTAGAAATAGCCTAGTTAAAATAGGTGCAAGTTCAGGAGCACATTTTATTAAAACGATTGCTGGTATTCCATCTAGCCAAGACGATTTCTTCGTGTTAAGAGAAAAAAGGATACGCTTAATGTGTTTAACCTTAAAAATAATATTGGGCATTTTATGAGGAACTGGGGGAATAGCTGGAATTGGATGATTGACAGGTGGATGAAGGGTTGACTTGGCAGCAAATTGTTTAGCAAATAGTTCGGCCTTTTCTTTAAATGTAGAAATAATTTCATCTTCCAAAGTTAATTGTGGAAAAGAACTGGTACAGAAATTTCTACTGATGTTTTTGGTAAAGGAACAGAAGGATTTGCTGCCATTTGAGAAAGATAGTACTTTGTTTTTTATACGATTATCAAAGAAGTCTTTGGCTTCTGAGATTGTTTGGTGGTAGTGGTTTCTTGCTTCAAAGCAAGCTTGTCGGTTTTCTGGACTCTGATTCTATAGAAACTTTTTGTGAGCTTGAACTTTTAAAAGTCTAGCTTTTTCACATGTTTTAGTGAACCAAGGTTTGTGATTAGAGGGTTTGGTGGTTTTCTTGGTGTGAGGTACATAGGTTTCAACGCCCAATAGAATTGACTCGGTCAGTTGATTACAGAGTTTGGAAGGAAAGTTAAACCGGAAGTAACTAAAAACAAGTGAATAGATTAATTAATTTACAATTGTGACCTAATTATGTCACGTAACGATATATCAAATTTGATTTTTCTAGTTTAAAATGTAAAAAAGTTATAGGGAGGAACCACCTTTGAGAAACAGCACGTAGGTATGTGTACACATTTTCGGGAATCACTGTATGTATATTTATAACGTATTTTTAAAGCTTCGCTTTTAATTACTCCTGGCGTAGTTATAGAGTTTCATCTCTAGCTGCAAAGGTAGTTAAGAAACACTTAAATATAGCTTTAAAAGGGTCTTAATTAAACGACGAAGTTGTTTTTGTTCTTTAAAATATCTATAGGAAAATTAATTTTACTCTACCGTAATTAAATAGCACCCCGGTAATTGTTTTCTATTTTAGTAAAGTAATTAGCTACAAACAAGGTTAGAAAGGTTTGTTTTTTTATCGCTCCCGACGTGGTTAGAACGCCCTTCCGTTCAGTGGCGCCCCTAGGATTTTCAAACTATTTTATCAAGAAAAACACTGTGGAAAAGAAAATTTTATTTTAGAATTTGCAAAAAAAGATTTTTCTTTCGCTCTCTCCACTCTGGTCATTCTAAATTTTATACACAGGGTGGCCCACCATATTTGACACGGTCTGTAGCTGGATAACCATGGGGTTTGTAAAAAGTAAATACTGGAACATATACAGGATATAATACTGGTAGGATGTGAAAAAATGGTTTACTTTAGTCTAGAGTTAATCCTGAAAAATATTCCATGAGAAACCATCTGATAACCTTAATAGTAGCTTTAAAAAATTTGATACAGTGATTATGGATAATGGAAGAAACGAGTTATAGGTCACAGAATGTCGTCATAACTGACCAGAGGCGTTATTAGGATTGTTTAAAAATACAAGTTTTATCATTACCACATTCAGCTGAAATAAGTGTTATTGGAAGTAGCATTATAAGCAACTAATAATTTTTTTTGTGAATTTTTAAAAACAGTGGCAGATAATACAAAATCTTTTAATTTTGGGCTTTTTTCCAACAAATTTACATTTTGCAATAACGGCTTAGTAAATAGGCATAGCTATATCACAGCCTACTTACATTTAAATAGACATTTGGAATAAAAATATGTTAAAACGGAATTTACTTAAAAGTATAAAAGATAGGTATAGGCAACCTATACAGCATTTGAAAGAGCATTTGGTTTGTCATCATGTGTGTGTTCCATTTAAAATAAGAAAGATATTGCTATTTGACTTTCTAAAAAATTGAAATTATTTTCTGATTACCCTGTATAATCTATGATCTCGATATGACCTACGTATTATAAGGCAGACTTTTCCTAATCTTGTAAAAAATTTAAAGGTTAAGGAGTTTATATTGTTAAAAAAAATCAATTTAATTGCACTCCTGCATTTTGAAAAAATCAAATATCACAAAAACGAATAAAATTAGACACTTGGTACTATTAACAAACTTAAATTATTTTTTATCATCATAAAATATAGGGGGTTTCATTTAAAAAATATAACTTTGATACGCCACACTTTTTTGAGACATCCTGTATAGAGTAAAATAATTTTATACTGTGGCCTTATCCGACCTGTATATGTTTCAGTATTTACTTTTTTAAAAACCCCATAGTTATCCAGCTACAGACCGTGTCGAATATGGTGGGCCACCCTGTATGTTACTTGGGTACCTATTAGAAAATTCCAATCCCTTGGCAGACAAACATTTTTGGGTAGCCCAGTGGTCCGAAAAAGTCCAACATTTCTGTTATTTAACACGATCTAAGAAAAAGTATTAAATAACTTGTAGGGCTTCCTAATAGGCATGCCCTAAAAATATTTTGATGTATACAGAGTCTCCCAAAGTTGTAATTAAAAAAAAACACCCAAAAATAACAAGCTTATTCAAACCTCGAAAGAAAAACTTGCGTTTGATATGGTCATATTTGAAGATGTCAGTGGATTTCACTGGCGTAAATAATGCTTTCAAATGACTATATCTAAAAACTGGGAAATGGGACCCACACCAGATGCTAGTGGCCTAGAGAATCCCATTTTTGTATTTTTTTTGTATGATTAATCAAATTTTATAGACAAATTCTAAATTTTAGGAAAATATCTGTATTTTTTTAAAAGCTATACCCACTGATCTCGATGGATAGCCAATGCTTGTTACCTGCGCGAAACAAAAGTTACTGTTCATGGGCAAAAATGAATTTGTGCGCAAGCAAATCGAAGGGGAACGCGCGTGGCGCCAAACGAAGTATTGGGCAGAATCATGTGAATTTAAATTTATCTTTTTTTATCTTTTTGACATCCCACGAAGGCATATGCCTAAATACTAGAGTACCGTGGGTGTCGGGTTATTAGATGTTTAACCCATCGTTCCCCTAGTTCCGTCAACGTTGTCCAAGCACTGAAACCTGCAGTTATGCATTTCACAGTACCTTTTAGACAACGCGGTAGTGCCACCAAAGTCATTATTTTTAAATAACTACTACTTAAATATGTCTCCCCCGCTGGGAATCGAACCGTCGACCTCTGGCTCCGAAGATCAAAGCTCTGTCCACTGCGCCACGGAGGAGACATCGCCGCTTTTCCATTTGACGTTGAGTTAGTACCGTATTTAAATAAATTTTAAAAATACAGTTACTTCAAAAACGTCTAATACGCTATATATTAATTGTTGCCGTATTTAAAAACATAAAAGTATTAAAAGCAATCCCGGATCTAGGAGGGTTGGGGGCAAACGGTGGTGTCTGCCACGGGTGACACCTTCAAGGGGCGGCAAATTAAAACATGGAATGTATAAGAAAGTGGCGATTGTAAGAGAGAAAGACCTTTTTTTTGGTCGTCTTTAAATTTGTTATTATACATAGGTATTTAAAAAGGCAGCAATTTTTTTTTGCTCTTCAAATTTTTTCTCATTAAAAAGACCAGGCGGCATACGGCAAGTTATGCCCCTCGTTACAAAAGTAAGTATATCAATTAAATGTATTACATTTACTGATTTGCTAAAAATATCGGAAAATAAAATCACGAACGCTTTTTTGCAAAGTACTATATATTGGTGGATCCTAAGCCAAATTTACCCAGAACATAAATAAAAAACGTATTTTGCATGTCTGAACCACCATCACTTTTTTATTCTTCAATAAATTGCTAATAAACTTCAGAACTGAAAAAAAACATTGTTGCCTCGCATGCCCCTGTCTATTGAACCAAGAATGAAACATACCCAAAGATCAGGAAAAAATTGTGACTTTTCCGATCACGCATTCATGTTTTATAGTCCAAAATACATCACAGAATCTGGGTCAGATCTTTTTTAATTTTTATCAAGTGACATTAAACTCACGATAATAAATTATTATTCCTGTCAACGTGACCCAGGTAATCCGTTTACTTCAAAGCTAATTTAGCAAATCTTTGTCCTTATTCACTGTTGACGTATCGTGTCCATGATATTTTTTTTATATCACTACCCAATTTATATTCGTAAGGAAATGTAAAATAATATAAATTATTATACAAATAGCTATATAACGAATATTTTTCCTTACACATTAAAATACTGAAATTTTAAGATTTTTAAATTATTTAATGATTTAAAAAAGATTTAAGTCAGGTACTGGACATGACTTTTTAATGTGTATAACTTGATAATTATTTAAAATGTGGACAAGTTAGATTGAACGTACTGTACAGGGTGGCTCGAATTCGACGCTCATCATTGGGATTTCGGAAACCGTAAGAGATGCAGGATCGGTTAAATGGAGGCAAAGTTGCGCAATTTGATGCTCAATAAAATGCCGTTTTGCGTTTTAAAAATTTCGAGTACTTCCGAAGATGGTCGAAAAAAACCGGAATTTTCAATTTTGGTTTCTATTGTTTCCTGGCTATATTTGTTAAGATAACTCAAAATGAAAAACACGTTTTCATGGCCACTTTTTCTGCTCTATACCTAATTCAGTGTGATTAAATATTGAGTCTGACGTTTCGGCTTCTGGCGACCATCATCAACTTAAGTTTTTTAAATACGGACCTGATATTTTTTTCAATTTAATTAAATCCTTTTATCACTCTTAAAACACTATATATCGCCACTTTGATATTTTCCGACGTTTCGTACAGACAATTCCATCACCAGAATATTGCATATTTATTTAACCATAATACGGCCCTAAACTACATTTTTAGGTAAAAGTTAAAAAAAAAAGAATAAATTTATTACATATTCATAATGTTTTATTGCAACTTATTGATACGAATTCAAGGGAGAACTTCATTTAATGTATGGATTGGTATGTGGAGGAACAAAATTATTGGACCTTTCGTTTACGAAGGGACCTTAACTTCCGAACGATATCTAAATTTGATTAGGAATGATGTCTTAGATGCCCTAGATAATCAACCTTTGGCAGTATTTCAAGAAATATGGTGGCAGCAAGACGGAGCTCCTGCCGACAATGGAAGGAAAGTAGCTCAATTCCTTTACCATATATTTCCTAATAAATGGTTTTGCAAGATGGCCCGCTAGGAGCCCAGATCTTAGTCCTCTAGATTATTTCCTTTGGGAATATCTAAAGAACCGTTTATTTAAAAATGCACCTCACGACCTTTAAGTACTACGACAAAATTTGATAAGGGAAGTCGCTGCCATTCCTGCGAGAACAATTAATCGAGCTGTATTAATAATACAAAGCAAAGTAAGAAAATGTGTCGAGACGGAAGGTTATCTCTTTGAACACTTATAATAGTGATTAAATTATGTTTATTTTTAATATGGGCATCAAGTTAGTGGTTCGTGTTCAGTTCCAGTTATGCGCAGAACTATATGTGCATAAAGTTGAAGTTTCGAATCATCCCAGAACAGTTCAAACGATTCGAAAACCAAAACACGCTTGGGTATATTTTATATACCTTGTATTCGTATTTAATAACATTGTTTCAAAATACCTATATTTTTTTGTTTGGTTCCCTTACCATAACTCCACCAAAATCCATAATTAAAAACATAAACCACACAAAATCCAAAAAAAACAATCTTTCAAAAAATAGGGTTAAATATGTTGAAAAATAAAATGTAACGCGCAGACTCCACCAATTAATTCAGAATCAGTTCTTACAGTTCCTACTCAAGGGTTAGAACTGCTGTTACCGTTCTCGAATCGTCCAAAACTAGTTCACAAAATAAACCAAAACAGCAAGCATCTAATACGGAATCGGTTCTAAATGAACCAAAATACTTTATACCCGACTGCGCAGGCTCGAACTGTTCTAGAATCGTTTCAATCGGTAACCAAAACGAACCTGGTATTACCAATTTTTTATGTAAGCTGATTTGTTGTCTACCTTTTTGTATCTTATGTCTAATATTCATGAAATTTTCGGTTAATAAAGTAATTTCCACTGTTAGATATCAATGAGTTGCAATAAAAAGATTACGAATACGTAATAAGTTTATTCTTTTTTTACCTTCCTACCTAAAAATGTAGTTCAGGGCCGTATTATGGTTAAATAAATATGCAATATTCTGGTGATGGAATTTTTTGTCCGAAACGTCGGCAAATATCAAAGTGGCGATATATAGTGTTTTAAGAGTGACGAAAGGATTTAATTAAATTGAAAAAATATCAGGTCCGTATTTAAAAAATTAAGTTGATGATGGTCGCCAGAAGCCGAAACGTCAGATTCAATATTTAATCACACTGAATTATAGAGCAGAAAAAGTTGCCATGAAAACGTGTTTTCCATTTTAAGTTATCTTAACAAATCGTTACCCGAGTTCCACAGGGTTCTAAGTACACTTTTGGACAAAATTGAGATTTTCCACTTTACTTATGTAAAAAGAATTCTGCATCGTTTAGTTTTGATAAAACTCTTATTAGATCATAGATGGCGAAGTAATCACCAGTTCCATTTAGTTCTAAGTAACATCACCATGAATTTAATTTATGCCACGAGGTTCTAAGTACATTTTATCGGCGTGTTGTAAACAAAGAATATTTCGTAGTGTTCTTTTCGTGTTACTTTTTTAAAGTTTTAGAATAAAAATGAGTGACATTGAAATGTGGTCCGATTTTGAAAGTTCTGGTTCAGAATACATGCCTGAAAATGACAGAAAAATGTCCGTTAAAAGACAGTAAGTGATTAAAATTTACGATATAAAATCCCAACCTTAAAATTAACATGTTTCTGATTTAGATTGGTTGTATCCAGCTCAAGCTGTAGTGAGAGTAATTCAGCAAAAGATTCAAGGGGTATTGGTACCAGTACAAAATATGAAGCAGGGTGAGGAACTTAGTTTAATTCTTTTTTACTTAGCGATAATTTGTTTTAATTTCTTATGGTTATTTAATTAAATATTTCTTTTTGTACCTTTTTACAGACCGTCAACATCAAATACAATCTGCAGATCATCAGATCAGGTAGATGTTTTATGTACCAGACCAGCTGATAATTTAGAAAAGTATGTTATTAATAACAAAACAAATTTAAGAAAATAGGTTATTGTTTTGTATGTAATTTTTAGGTATCGTTTGGTTAACTACACTTCGTCCGAGAGTGAGAGCGATAAAACACCTCTAAAAATGGCACCTAAACTAACCAGGAAAAGAGCTAGACATCCTAATGCTTGGAAGAAGAATGTACGTAAACAAAAATACCAATCTGGGGAGGAACACGTTAATTCAAGAGGAAACTTTGTACCAAAGAAGGTAGTCAAACCTGCTATGGCTTGTACTTTACAATGCCGTTTTAAATGTAAGGAAAAATTTAGTGAGACCGACAGAGAAAAATATCGGGATGCCTTTTACGCTCTTGATCAGAATTCGAAAACTTTTTATCTTTTAAATAACACAATACGAGTCCCCATTAAGCGCAAAAAAGTACTCAGTCTACATACCGTTCATTTTCATTCGAATATTATTTTACACAATATGAAAAAAAGTTCGAGTATGCAAAAGTTTTTTTTAACTACCTACGGAATCAGTCAAAAGCCAATTTACAATGTACATGAAAATAAAAATGGTCAAGGAACACCAAAAGAGAAAAAAAGTTAAATAAGGACAAAATCAGTAAAGAAACTAAAGACCGTGTTCGGCGCCATATTGAATCATTCCCTTCTGTTGAATCACATTATTGCCGATCAAAAAGTAACAAAAAATATTTATATCCTCAGCTAAATATACAAAAAATGTATGATTTGTACAGAGATAAATGTCAGGAAGATGGTGTAGATCCAGTTAAGCTTCATTTGTATCGGTACATATTCAATCATGAATATAATATTGATTTCTTCAAACCAAAAAAGACTTATGTGACATCTGCGAGGTTTATCGAAAATTGGAGAGAGAAGAAAAGACAAATGAGAAAAATAAGGAAGAGTTTAAGAAGCATATTGAAATGAAAGAAAATATGAGGCTAGAACGAAAAAATGATAAAGAGATTGACGATCCAAACACAGTTGTTATATGCTTCGATTTACAAAATGTAATAAACTTGCCCAACTGCGAAATAGGAAAACTTTTTTACAAGAAAAAGTTAAATGTGTATAACCTAACAGCATATGAATCCTTGGGCAAAAATAAAATTTGTGTAATATGGACAGAACTACTTTGTGGAAGGTCCGGGAATGATATAGCAAATGCCTTTATAAGAATTCTTAAAGAAGTCCTTGCTCTACATCCTAATATCAAGAATATAATAACATGGAGTGATAGCTGCGTTCCTCAGAATCGCAACTCAATTATATCTTTTGCGGTTGGAAGATTTTTACATCAACATCCCAACATCAACACTATCACAATGAAATATTCTATTGCAGGTCATTCGTGTATCCAAGAAGTTGATAATATACACTCGAGAATTGAGAAGCAACTTAGAATTTCTGATGTATGGTCTCCACTGGGTCTTGTGCGCCTTTTGCTTAAAATTGATAATAAAAAACCGTTTCGCGTTATTCACCTAAACAGTAATTTCACTGATTTTCATAATGCTTCGAAAAATATAAATTATAAAAAGTCCCATATACGAAAGTGAAAAAACTTAAATTTATAAAAGATTATCCTTTCTCCATATATTTTAGCACTGACTATAGCAAAGATTTCGTTTGTGCTACTGTTTTATCAACACAATCTCCTAATGAACTAATTTTCGAAAATCTAAAGGAGATTCAAACCAGACCTTCAATTCCAGAAGATAAGTTAAAGCATATTGAGCAATCATATAAATATATGAGTTCTAATGACAAAGAATATATGAAGTCGTTATTAAATGAGTATCGTAGATCTCAAATGTAGAAAATAAAGTTTGTATTTTTTAGTTTATGTTTTTTAATCTTTTTTGAATTATTATTATTCATTAAAACAGCTACTTATGTTTTGTTTTCAAGATTTTGTTTAATTTGTTATTGTACTTTGCATCTAGTTTGATTTTGGTTTAATAAAACTTATAAAAAAGCTGTACTTTTAATTTTATTTAATTAAAAAGAAGGCTTAAAATGCCACATGGTCCTAAGTACATATGTATGGTTATTAAAAACACCTTGTAGATTTTTTAATATATTACTGCTAAACACTATTTTGCATAAAACGGTCAAAAATTGACTACTGTAGTGGGTTCCGGTTTAAACTGGCTAACATTTTGATATTTACAAAGTTTACTTCATCTTAAACCATAAAAAACGCTCTCCTGAACAATTTTGTAAAATGTACTTGAAACCCTGTGGAACTCGGGTGACGAAATATAGCCAGGAAACAATAGAAACCAAAATTGAAAATTCCGGTTTTTTCGAATATCTTCGGAAGTAATCGGAATTTTTAAAAAGCAAAACGGCATTTTATTGAGCATCAAATTGCGCAACTTTGCCTCCATTTAACCGATCCTGTATCTCTTACGGTTTTCGAAATCCCAATGATGAGCGTCGAATTCGAGCCACCCTGTACATTAAAGTTGGATCGCATGGAAGTTAAGCCGGCCAAAAATGTATTGTACTACTACGTTTGATGTACGACCGATTGCATAATGTGTGCGCGCGTCCGTATTCAAATTTTTTTATTTTAATGTTCATTGGTTCATTATTTTTGTAGCAAATGCATGTGAGTGTAATGTATATACGTTGTTACAATACTTTTGCACCATTTTTTTTTTGTTAACTTTATTCTTCATAGTCGATTACTAGCGACGCTATAATTTTAACCTTTTTCAAAAAGGAGGAGTTTCTCAAATCGTCAATAGGTATGTTTTTTTGCGTCCGTTTTCGAAAAATTTTGTATTTTTTACTTTTGGACCATGCGAACAGTTTTTTCAAAAGGACGTTTAAATTTTCCAAATTTTTGGTTCATTTGTCCTCTTGTAACACCTATCGTGGGACACACTGTATATCCACACAATCCCGGACAATCGATTATTTCAAACCAACGTCGTAGATTGCTCGCGTATTATTACTGTCAAAAACAAAAACTCTTGACTCCATACATTCGGCAACAACATTAAACTTATCCAATAAAGAAAACCTATATTATTTAATAACACGAAATACGGAACGGGGAAACCCCAAGAGGGAAAATGGTACAATAGGTATTATGCAAAAGAGGTATTTAAAGGAGTTCCGCAGTTTAATCAGCGTTCCGTAACTCGTCTTTATTAAAGGATTATGCTGGATTAAGCGATCTGCATGTAAATTTTATTAATTGAAGCCTCACCGTCAACGTTTGATTAAGCCCTTATAGAGTTTCCCCGACTTCCTTTGGTTGTTATCGAACGGAAAGGAGCTCTAGCCACGTCCGGAGTAATAAAAAAACCAAGGGCACAGTGCAGCGATCAGTGGACAAAAACCTAATTTTCGTTCTTTAGCATAAGTCCCATGATAGTATATTGATTAAATAATATCTTGAAGTTTCGGATTTGTATAACCACGTTATGGTGAAGTGAAATAAAAAAAATCTTGGCTTAAAGGTAGAATTTGTCACTTATTAAAACAAGAAAAAATTTGAAAAAAGTTTTACTTAACATCTCGAGATGGCCCACTAATTTTTAAAATTAATTACGAATAAGTATTTTTTTCCTGCAAAAAAATATTGTCTTTTAACATTTAAGAACATCTGAAAATGAACAAATGAAGACGTCAGTGGATGAAGGTTTTATGTAACAATTACTTCTTTTGAATAATTTAGATTTTAAAATGTTGCCATCTTTTAGGTTAAAATGGTCAAATATCAACTTATTGCAGTACAGTATCAGAATAACAAAATGTCACATAACACAAATTGCTATATCTAAAAACTGGTACATGGACTTCCACCAAATTTACACCAGATGCTAGTGGCTGGAAAATATCCAAGTTTTAAAAGCAAATCCTCAGTATTTTATTCGACAAATTCCAAATTTCGCTAAAATATTTACCTTTTTGGATAATTAGAGGTATTTGAAAATTTTGCTTAAAAAAATTGTGAACTGAAAAAATTTCAACTCAACTCAACAAGAAAAATTCCGTTCTACTGACACGCTTGTCGACGGTATCGTTAAAATTAGCGAAAAAGTTTATTCGCCTCGGTAAAAATGTCATTATTTGCGCCAACTTGTTTCACTAACTGCTGCAATGAAATAATTCTATAACTTTCATCAGCAAATATTAGGTCAAGTTTATTTTTGAGCCGCTGATTTTTTGAAAATGATTCGGCATATATCTCCAATAAATTTTGAAAAGAATCAGTGGAAAAAGTTTGGTTATACTGGCCAAACTTTTGCAGTATCGGCAAGACAAAGAAATTGTACTTTGTAACAATCTTCAAATCTTACTTCCATTTCCATAAAAATACGATCTAATATTTTATAGAGAAGTGGTCTGTACTGTCCTTTAATTTCTTCCTGTAAACAATCACTGTCGCGAATAATACTTAACTTTTTTCACTTACTACACCTGAATAGCCGCCACTGCTATGCATACAGTAAGGATACTTTTCTTATAGCAATACCGGCTTTTCAAATGTTTACCTTTAATAATTTAATCCAGGGTAGATGGTAATATTTTCTATAGCGAATAGAAATTTTTAATTTTAAAATATGTGAAACACCCCCCGCTTCCCAGAAAATATCCAAGTTTTAAAAGCAAATCCTCTGTATTTTATTCGACAAATTCCAAATTTCGCTAAAATATTTACCTTTTTGGATAATTAAAGGTATTTGAAAATTTTGCTTAAAAAATTGTGAACTGAAAAAAATTCAACTGGGTATAGCCATAGATATCTCACATTCAGATACACAAAGCCTAGTTGCCTTTTGCGGATTTTTACGACCTCGCGCAGTAAACAAACTCGAGGCCCACCGGAAGGTTTTGGTACATGCGCATTAAAAAGTCGTGTCCAGTACCTGACTTAAATCTTTTTTAAATCATAAAATAATTTAAAAATCCTAAAATTTCAGTATTTTAATGTGTAAAGAAATTTTTTAAATAATTATCAAGTTTTTCTTTGTTATGAAGATTACACAAAACAATTTTATTAACAGAATATATTGACATAACTTACTTTTATTCAAATGGAACACCCTGTCTACTATACCACCATTAAAAAGGTATTTTAAAAAGCTTTACAAAAATACCGCACTTGATATATATATATATATATATATATATATATATATATATATATATATATATATATATATATATATATATATAACGCGGTAGAGGGTAGTCTCGACTGACTAGTTAAACAGCAGGTTGTTTATTGGGGAAACAGTCAGGTGTATTAGGGCTTAGAAAAACTCTTTTGAATCACCAAGCTTTCGAAATAATTTATTTCTTTTTCAAGGCTACAATATGGAGACAAAGTTATTGATATTAATAATTTATAATGTAAAAATGATTATAAACTTACGTGTACAAGTGAGTTAGGAATATAAAAGCTTCAAAATAGTTTCCATGTGGACTTTTCCTTTCTATAGTAAATTATTTAAAGTTTTATAACCACATTTCAAATTAATTAACATGTGAACGGGTTGTAGCCATTTTGTTAACTACTTTTTCGAAAATGGTAATGTCCCTGAAGCGTGTATCTCACTCCCTCCCATTTACAACAATGACGAAGAGAAAGAGAGTCGATAAAATTGATTGACATTTATCGGTTTCATTGACCATGCGTCGTCCTTCTCGTACTTTGACGAGATTCCAGTGGCGTAGTATTCGAGAAAATTATATTAGTTTATTATATTTAATTATTTATTACAACTGTGGATACTACACCACCTCGCCCCAGTCGTCTGTCACCCAACCGGTACGGAGCGGCGGAGCATCGGCAAACAGATCAACCCTCAGCGCCTATATATATATATATATATATATATATATATATATATATATATATACAAGTGCGGTATTTTTGTAAAGCTTTTAAAATACCTTTTTAATGGTAATATATATATATATATATATATATATATATATATATATATATATATATATATATATATATATATATATATATATATATATATATATATAATATGGCCATTTAAATCTGAAAAATATATGTAATTCTCCTATACCAGGGAGATAAACTATCTAATAAGGAGAGCTTAATTTTTTCTATTTGTCCGAAAATATAGGTTATGTTGTTTGTGACGTCAACTTTTTGCCATACTATTTTTTTATCTTACAAAATAAACCAATACTTGCATAACATAAAATAAAATCACCCAAAGAAAACATAAAAAATTAGTATCTTACCCTTAATAACAAATTAAACGTAAATTCCCTCTGAAAAATATCCAAGGGTCAGTGGCCCCTGTTGACAGGTTTAAAATTCTCTGTAGCTGTACCACTAATAACTACTTAATTTAACTATAAATAGTAAAAACTAAACACATATAAAAGTACAATGAATAAAAAGCCAAAAATAACACCAAAACCCCAAAAAAAGCTTCCAGTACGATTGTAAACAAAGAATTTGGAAAAAGATTACGTCACAAAATTTAGCGAACATAGGCTTAAATGGGATCGAGCGCTCCTTATTAGAAAGTTTATCTCCTTGCACTATACTTTTTTTTGCAAGACTCTCGCAAATTGTTGATTTAAAAATCTTACCTGTTCTTAAAGATAATCAAGTTCCCTACAAAAAGCCCATTTTGTAAATTATCCTTAAATAAGCCGTTTTCATGTAATCGGGCTTGAACTATTTTTAAAATTTTGTCTCTTGAGTTTGGATTTTTGTTACTGGTTTGAAATTACTTTTGGATTTAACTTCAATGTGGAATAACTTTTAAAGGAGTGAATTTATTTAAAAATCATATGCAACCTTTCTTGTAGAGCATCAGATTTCCTTTAAAAATATGTATTGGATATTGATTTGATTGATATAATTAATGATTTTTGTAGTAGTAAAAATCCAAAGTTTAAATAAAAAATGTTTCAATGTTCAAAGTCTGTTTACATGGAAACGGCTTATTTCACGACAATTTACGAAAGAAGATTTTTGGTAGGGGAAAAACTGTTAGTCCCAGAAATAGACCTTTTAATACAGGGTGGCCCACCATATTCGACACGGTCTGTAGCTGGATAACCATGGGGTTTTTAAAAAAGTAAATATTGAAACATATACAGGTCGGATAAGGCCACAGTATAAAATTATTTTACTCTATACAAGGATGTCTCAAAAAGTGTGACGTATCAAAGTTATATTTTTTAAATGAAACACCCTATATTTTATGACGGTTTTAGATTCTACATTAAAAAATAATTTAAGTTTGTTAATAGTACCAAGTGTCTAATTTTATTCGTTTTTGTGATATTTGATTTTTTTCAAAATGCAGGGATGCAATTAAATTAATTTTATTTTAACAATATAAACTCCATAAACTTTAAAATTTGTTACAAGATTAGCAAAAGTCTGCCTTATCATACGTAGGTCATATCGACGATCATAGATTATACAGGGTGATCAAAAAATAATTTCAATTTTTAAGAAAGTCAAATAGCAATATCTCTCTTATTTTAAATAGAACACCCTGTATTTTTTTACACCACATGATGACAAACCAAATGCTCCTTTCAAATGGTGTATAGGTTGCCTTATACCTATCTTTTATACTTTTTAAGTAAATTCCGTTTTAACATATTTTTATTCCAAATGTCTATTTAAATGTAAGTAGGCTGGGATATAGCTATGCCTATTTACTAGGCCGTTATTGCAAAATGTAAATTGTTGGAAAAAAGCACAAAATTAAAAGATTTTGTATTATCTGCCACTATTTTTAAAATTCACAGAAAAAAATTGATTAGTTGCTTATAATGCTACTTCCAATAACACTTATTTCAGCTGAATGCGGTAATGATAAAACTTGTGTTTTTAAACAATCCTAATAACGCCTCTGGTCAGTTATGACGACATTCTGTGACCTATAACTCGTTTCTTCCATTATCCATAATCACTGTGTCAAATTTTTTAAAGCAACTATTAAGGTTATCAGATGGTTTCTCCTGGAATATTTTTCAGGATTAACTCTAGACTAAAGTAAACCATTTTTTCACATCCTACCAGTATTATATCATCTTGTTGTTGTAGAAGAAGGGTTTTTATTTAAAATCATTGACATTTCTTTTAAACTGACTAAAACACTAGTAATCAACAAATGGTCGTTGTTATTTTCTTAAGAAAAATATTAATGGCTGCTATGTCACAGCCAACTTTAATTTAAATAAACATTTGGACTAAAAATTTGTAAAAACAGATTTTACTAAAAAAGCACAAAAGATAGGTATAGGCAACCTATACACCATTTGAAAGAGTATTCTATTTGTCATCATGTGACGTAAAATAATACAGGGTGTTCCATTTAAAATAAGAGAGATATAGCTATTTGATTTTCTGAAAAATTGAAATTATTTTTGATCACCCTGTACAATATTTGATCTTGATTTGACCTACCGTATGATATGGCAGACTTTTTCTAATCTTGTTACACATTTTAAAGTTTAAAGTGTTAAAGTCAAATCAATTTAATTTTACCTCTGCATTTTTCAAAAAAATCAAATATCACAAAAACGAATAAAATTAGACACTTAGTACTATAAACAAACTTGAGTTATTTTTTTAAAGTAGAATCTAAAACCGTCATAAAATATAGGGTGTTCTATTTAAAAAAATATAACTTTAACACGTCATACTTTTTTGAGACACCCTGTATAGACTAAAATAATTTTATACTGTGGTCTTATCACGACCTGTATAGGTTCCAGTATTTACTTTTTAAAAACCCCATGGTTATCCAGCTACAGACCGTGTCAAATATGGTGGGCCACCCTGTATTAATATTAAGGGCTCAAACCACAATTTTTTGTCACCTTAAACGATATTTTTAATATATTTTTCAAAAAAAGTCTTTTTTTTGGCCTACTATAATTAACACATTTAAAAGCATATTTTTCCTAGTTAGGACGACTATTTTACTGAGAACACTTATATACTAACTGCAGTGTTGTCCCTAATTTTTAGAACGCCGCGCCGCCGCCGCGAAAACAATCTTAACACCAAAATTACTTTTAATAAGGAAGTCATTTTACTTATTTGTTCACAAGAACGTAACATTAAAGCCGATTACAATTTAATTTCAAACATGACTGAACTTTTAGTCTTACAAGGATTTTGTGTATGTAGGTACGTTGCAGACTATTTAAATGCTACAATAAAATCATATTTTATTTATCATTATTCATAAATGTTGTTTTTTTACACCTATTTATTTTTTTAAATAAAAATTTAAAAAATATCCGGTTTGAAGGACCAGGTTTACCAGTAAACAAGATAATAAAAATATTTTTATAATCAATAAATTTATTTATTTAAATAAACTGCTATGCGTCAGTGGCGGCTCGCGGGTTTAAAAACAGGTGTAGTGCAGGAAGCAAAAAAACGCATTCACCATTTTAGCAAAATTGAAAATACTCAACTATCAAAAGTCTAAGTAAAAAGTCTTAATATCTAAACTTCCCTAAATTTTATACACCAAATCAATCCTTCTATCTTTTAATGCAGCAAATTTATCAATTATATATTCATAAAATGGTTGAGTTTTTATCAGTTCCTGTAGAAGCTCCTTTGAATTGAAATATTGGCCGAAGATAAAAGTCTAAAAAGAAATATAGTGTTTCTTAAGAAAGTTTTAAATGCTTAAAAAAGAAAAACTCCGTTCCACTGACGCTTGTCGACGGTATTGTTAAAATTAGCGAAAAAAGTTTATACGCCTCGGTAAAAATGTCTTTGTTTGCGCCAACTTGTTTCACTAACTGCTGCAATGAAATATTTCTATAACTTTCATCAGCAAATATTAGGTCAAGTTTATTTTTGAGCCGCTGATTTTTTGAAAATGATTCGGCATATATCTCCAATAAATTTTTAAAAGAATCAGTGGAAAAAGTTTGGTTATACTGGCCAAACTTTGCAGTATCAGCAAGACAAAGAAATTGTAGTTTGTAACAATCTTCGAATCTTACTACCATTTCCATAAAAATATGATCTAATATTTTATACAGAAGTGCTCTGTACTGTCCTTTAATTTCTTCCTGTAAACAATCACTGTCGCGAATAGTACTTAAACGGAAACAACCGAAATAATACGTGAAAACCAACGAAACGACCAAAACCTATACTATCTTTTGAGGCTAGCGATTTACCAAGCAATACGCCTGATACTCCCGCCCGCGATTCTGGCCGCCGGCAAGTATAGCGTTGTCATGGCAACGGAGCGTCAAAGCGTAAACAAAACCCTACATGAGGTGTATACTTCGGTCCGTTTTATATTTGCAATAAACTTGCTAATGGCGGATTACAATGTCGCGTTGCCGAAAGCGGAGGAAAGCGACTCGCGCCAGCGGTTAATTTATATGCTAGATTTTTCATAGCGAATTTTACAAACAAGGAATAGAAATGAGAAAAATGAATAATAATAGTAAAATGTTTTTTACGTTTTATTATTTATTTTTGATGAAGTGGCACTTCACTTACTACACCTGAATAGCCGCCACTGCTATGCATACAGTAAGGATACTTTTCTTATAGCAATACCGGCTTTTTGAAATGTTTACCTTTAATAACTTAATACAGGGTAGATGGCAATATTTTTATCGCGAATAACGTAAAAACCTATAAAGTTATCAAGGTGCTGTTTTCGCAGAATACCTTAGAATTTTTTAGATGTTTTCTATCATATCTTCGCGATTTCTTTTTTCCATTTTATTAGCATAAAAATGGCCGATTTTCCAATAGGAAAGCATTGTTAATTTAAATTTAGCATCCTGTAAAATTTCCTATATTCTTAAAATTCAATCAATAATTAATGTAACATAAGCTATGCACGTTTAGCCAAACAGAATTATAAACACGCAATGCGTCCAAAGAAGACGGTCTAACGCGAATGCCGCAACGAAAACATTTCGGATAGGATGACTAATCGTGTTTGCTTTGTTGTTGCTTTACTTGCCGATATACCCTTGTATTTAGCTAATACAATACAATGTGTTTCCTAACTACGGTACGAAACTTAAGGGGTGCTTTCTTATGTCTTTTTCACCATCATCATTGTTATTGTGGAAGCCGTTCAAAAGTTGTAAAATGAAATACATTTTTTTCATTCTAACTTTGAAGGTCAATAACTCCCTAAGGAAGCGCCACAGAACTTTTTTGAAGATATGTTCTGTAGTTTGGCGGATTCATTTAATGGATGGTAATTAGTTGGGTACTCGCCAAAAATGAAATTAAAAGTACTAAAAACCAAAAAAAAAAAAAAAAAATTAAAACAAGTAAAAGATACTTTAAAATCGACGTTTTGGTGGCAAATCTGCCACCGTTGTCAAGATAAAATAAATACAAATAATAAAAATAGAAAATTACTATTATTAGGTTTTAAATTTTAAAATTTTTATGTTTTTTTTTAGGAGATTCTGAAATGCCTTTGACATTAAATGTCAAATATGTTGATTTGGTTATAGTGTCACTATCAAATAAATTTCAACGAATAGCACATAAATTTAATATTCGCACAATCTTTAAAACACATAACACTATCAGATATCAATTAACAAAAACAAAACCATACAACTTAAATGAAAATACAAAAAAATGTCATTTATATATAATATATATAAAACACAGAATTTCGTAAATCAAAAATCTGCCAACACGCATTTGATAACAATCATAGAATAAACTGGGATGCTTCGAGCATTTTAGCAAAGGAAACTTGTTCTAAAATACGTAAAATCAAAGAAAGTGCGTATATATTATTAAATAAAGATAATTGTGTAGCATCAATTTCAGTTAATTTAAATAACACTTGGTTGCCTTTGCTTGATACTGAAGTATCTTCAGGAAGACTAAAAATTAACTAACCATTCACCTTTTTAACACGCTTTTTATTAACTTGGGTTGTAACTATCTATCCATCTGGCTATCTATGTAACGGAATCTTTGAGCCTAATTTTAACCAACTTCCAGCTATTCGATTTCTTTGAAACTTTGCACACGTATTAAGGACCCATGACAATGCAATAATCTGCAAACAGTATCCCGTTATCCTGCTTTGGATCGCCAGGAAAAAAATTCCATTATATTATTATTATAACCACTGCTTGATACCACCAAGTGTCATCTGTCACCTGTACGTCCCAGTGGTACCAACCACCGGCTATTTCAAGAGTTCGATCTGAATCGATTTTACTCAAATTTTATATTAGGTTATTTTCAGAAAGTCCATCTGAAAAACTTTGCTACTCTTGACAAAATGGCGAAAAAATTTTTAGTGAATAAACTGGAGCATTTATTTTTAAAAAATTAATTGATATAACGAACTAAAAAATGAAAAATAATTAATAGTTTAAAAAAACTA
This sequence comes from Listronotus bonariensis, assembly GCA_014170235.1. Taxonomy (NCBI): domain Eukaryota; kingdom Metazoa; phylum Arthropoda; class Insecta; order Coleoptera; family Curculionidae; genus Listronotus; species Listronotus bonariensis. Next base: position 49,873 of record JACEGR010003473.1, on the reverse strand, counting down.
AAAAAACACGCTTTTATATGCAACCGAACTAAAAATTAGAAAATAATTTTTCATTAAAAAAATATTGTAACTTCATAGTAAAAAGCGTGGGGTGCATTTTACTATTTTTTCATAACTTTTCCATCATAGATATTGGCAAATATAATAATTATAACATTTAATATATTAAGCACCCCACGCTTTTTACTATGAAGTTACAATATTTTTTTAATGAAAAATTATTTTCTAATTTTTAGTTCGGTTGCATATAAAAGCGTGTTTTTTAGTTTTTTTAAACTATTAATTATTTGTAATATAAACAATAAATACACCAGCAACCAGTTATCTATGTCACTATGACACTATAACCAAACAAACATATTTGACATTTAATGTCAAAGACATTTCAGAATCTCCTAAAAAAACATAAAAATTTTAAAATTTAAAACTTAATAATAGTAAATTTTTATTTTTATTATTTGTATTCAATTTATCTTGACAACGGTGGCAGATTTGTCACCAAAACGTCGATTTTAAAGTATCTTTTTACTTGTTTTAATTTTTTTTGTTTTTTAGTACTTTTAATTTCATTTTTGGCGAGTACCCAACTAATTACCATCCATTAGAACTTTTTTAATATAAAGTACCCTCATTATTTTGTCCTCCCCTTTCGGACATCCTATATTTTAAATAAAAAGTAACACGAAAACAGAAAGTTGCAGAATTAATAGACAAATCCATTTTAAAAATTTCGATTTAGACTAATTTATTAAAATACTATTATGCAGACAAATTATAATCAAATTGCTTTCAAATATCCCAGACCAACTAGAATTGCAGAAAATAATGTATTCTTTAATCCGCTTTGGCAATATAAAGTATTTTTATTCCAAGAGGACAAAGAGACTCTAATACGTTTGAGCCAACGAAGACATTTATTTTACTAAAATGCCATTAGAAAAATGGGGTATAATAAAAGATTTACATGCGAAAAATTCCAACAAATTATAAGGGTCTTAGCCCCGGTGATTATTTATGGTACTTAGTTTAATGTCCGGTTAATTGAAGCGTCGGCTCGAACAACGTTGTAACTTACATCACTGGCGTAGGTAAAGGGAGGGTAAAAGGAGTAATTACCTCACTTACCCTCCTGCGAATGGGTAACAATAGTATAAGATACAAATAATAATAGCTTTGTTCGCGGGTCTAGTAATGAATCGATTCTGAACCAGAACCGAACTGGTTTAGAGTTGTTTTAAAGCGCATGTCTTGTATTTATTAGTTCGGAATTTTTATTTACCGCGAACGATTTTCTATACAGCTAAGGATGTATTCTAACCTAGCCTTTTGGTTAGGATTTTTCATGGTTAAATTTGATACTATACAAAAAAAATTCAAACAAAAAGGTAAATTGTTATACTGTCCAATTCCAATGCCACTCGAGGTCTTTCGGCGGAAGACAAGGAGTTCCTGCCTCTTCTCGTTTTTAACATAAGTATGTGTATTTAACTAAAGATAAAATTCAAACAACAAGAAATGGTAAAATCTTGTAATATTGTCTATATTTTTTAATTAAATCTTTATTTATTTTATTGCATACATACATTGATTCGGAATACAATTAAAAATCCTTTGTTTATATACGCTCAGAATCACAAAAATATAAAAAAATATTCAACAGGTATATTAACTCGCATGAAAAGTGGCAGAAACAAATAAACTGTAATACAACGGTTTATTTCTGTACCACAAAAACAGAAATCAGCTGACCATGTCGACAATGCGCATGAAATTCCGAAATGAAGCTTTAGTTTCACCAAAAATCCCAGGACTGCTAATCAGGTTACGAACCGGTAACGAATTGATTCCATTGTAACCCGCGAACACAGAACTGTTACTAAAAATTCAGGATTTTACTAACCGCGAACGCTGCATTTATCACTGCGCATGCGAATAGTCCCAGAACCGGTTCAGAATCGAACCCGCGAACAAAGCTAATAATAATCTTTATTGCCGTGAAGTCAATTTTTTGGGTTCCGAAAAGGTAAGGTCATAAATAATAGGGGTTATAGGGCTTAAGACGATTTTTTTATTATTTTATGTATGCTTTTTGACAGAGGTGACAAATTTATCCCGCCATCATATGATATACTTTGCTAAAAAAATACTCTCAAAAACACTCCCTAACCATAAGTACTGAAACTCTTAAATATCTTTAAAACCACTAAAGCTACATTTGCCCAATTTGGTATACGAAAGGTATCGGGCCTGATAAATTTAATAGAAATATCGGTACCGTTGCCACATTTCCCAATTTTGTGCTACACTTATCTTTTCGTTTTTTTCAATGAATGCCACATTTATTTTTATTGCAATAAGTTGCGTAGGTCAAATTTAATAAGTCCATACATTTTCAAAATTCCATTTTTATTAGCTGCTAAGATATGGCAACACCACATTTTAGCTAAAAAGTTCAGTTGCGCCCAAATTTCTCTAACGGCGTATGCTGCGTTAAAAAATGTCGGTATTAAAAGGTTTTTGGGCAACTAGAATTAAACAGTTATATTCTCATTGTTGCCAGATTTTCCAGTTTTGCGCTACACTTGATATTCTTGGTAATTAAGATAAATTGCCGTATTTATTTTAATTGTAATGAAAGAAGCATGCCAACTTTTGTAAGATTCCAAATTTTCAAAGTTTAATCTTTACAAGTTACCAAGATATGACAACAAACAAAAAATATACGTATAGCATAAAACTGGGAAATCTGGCAACAGTGTCGATATTACTATTTAATTCCGCATGTCCAAAACACCCTAGATACCAAATAAGGTAAATGTAACTTAAGTGGTTTTAAGGATATTAAAGAGTTGCGGAACTTTTTACTTACTTCCGTATATAACCTTGATAACTTCCTTTGTATAAACAGTCCCCATTTGGGGGAATTATTGTTCAGAAATTATGAAACTTTGCATCTTGGTACTTGATTATAAGAATATCAACCAGCTAAATATTCAAAAGTCTACAGAGAACTAAAAACAAGTTATAAATATTATAAAATAATTGATTGAACATTTTACTTCACAAAAACTGATGTTCAGATTTCAATGAAAATTGTATCAAAGGAAGAAGAAAAATCTAAACATTTCTGCTAATTAAAATCAGAGCTTGTGATAGAAGTAATGAATAAATATTTGAAAAAAATAAGCTATGTGTCTGACATGTGGCAACGCCGCCGAAAGGTTATGCTGCGCCTGAAAAATTTTATCAAATACGGTATATGTGACATAAAAAATTGATGCCAGTCCAATACGTTTTTCGGTTACAAGATCCAATGTGTGATGATAAATATCCGCAATAATTAAAAAACACGTTTTTTTAAAGTGTTTTTAAGTAAATAAATCGACGACAATAATCCGATGTATCAATATTTACGTTAATTGACAGGTTAGGTGACAGAAACTTTCCATGTTTATCCTTAAATTTATGTGTGACCTTGTTTTACAAATTTGTTATAATTTTTTTCAGTGACTGTTTTGCCTATTCAATTAAATATTTTTTCGGTTTATATAATAAGGGTGGTTTAGAGATTTTATTAGTAAATGAACATAATAATTTAAAACTGATAACTTGTTTAAAGATGCTTGTGCAGTAGATTTTTGCGTATGATTTACATTGTTTTTATTGTTTTTACGCAGCGTTACCAAATATAAATACCACGGTAGTCAAATTACCTTAAGCAATCATTTTACTCTTTTGGTATCGGTAGAACTATGTTAACTAAATTAAAATGTCAAAATTGCCCCATATTAAAAAACCGACCATATTGTTTTTGTGCTAATGTAACGTCATATTTCGTAATACATACATTTACATATTTGGAACCTACAAAATTGAATCCGAATCAGTGGTGTAGCGTGCCTTGGAAGGGCCCCGTATCACAATAAGTTTAGGCGGCCCCCGAAAAAAGTTTTAAATACAAAAAAAATCTTTTTTCTACACACATTTGGGGGCCCTTATAGTATTCCCCACAATTTTTCCAAATTAAAAAAAAGGTCTATACACACATTGTAAAGTTCCAACTATGTTCCCACTTTCCCAAAATTTTAAAAGCCAAAAAAATGTCTTCACTTTTCAAATACATTCCTTTTCTTTTCTTTCCTTTTTCTACCACTAATTTAATTTTGCTTACACACATTTGTGGGCCCCCATACCCCAGGGGCCTGGTATCATTGATACGGCTGGATACGGCAGTTACTACTACCCTGATCCGATCATTAAACCTTGCGGGACTGGACCTAGGGCGAATGCTACAGTTGGTACATAGTATCGACCTGGACAAAGCGCCTTTACACACTAAGCCGGTTTTGATGGACAGAGAGATAAAAAATTATACGAAGCCTTTGAGTTTGCCAACTTTCCCCGTTAAGACTCTTTGTTTGACCTCCGGACAGTGCGGAAGTGCGTAGAGGACTACAAAGTTCTTCCCGGAATGGCGGCTAGAGGTGTCGTACGAACGTTTTTTACCTTCGGGGATCAAGGAAAGATTCACGCTAAATTGACGGCATCTTTCTTCTGGATCTAAGCGCTGTGAGAGCTGATGGTATCCTGTTTGGTGGTGAACACGAGGTATTTCTCAAATGGCGGGAAATAGATGGGCGTGCCATGAGAACTGTCAGTAGTGAAAGTGAAGGTTATACGTAACACCAGTAGCAGATCTTGGTTTGACAGCCGACAATTTATGCATTGCATCGATTGTTGAATTGTTTGTTTTCTTTTGGAATTTCTGGGAGTTACGAGCTCGTTTATCCAGATTTTCGGACGACGAAGCCATGGAAAGCATAGTCCGGAAGGGGGAGAGTGGTGGATTGGACCTGAAGGGACCAAAACCAAGAAAAAAATAGAGAGAGGGACTTTCCCCGTTCTCTGCGTATGAAAGGTTTCATTTGACTCCATACATTTCTATAGCGTTGGTTCGTCGCCCGTATTTCCGTGTTTCGCTAATATGAAAAGGCAGTTAAGGATATTCCTCTAAAAATGGGATCTGCGTATAATGGCCAGCGCTGGCTGAGTGCGCAGCAAATGTCTTAGAAAAAAAATGTAATGTCACAAAAAATGGGAAAGATACTTTACAAAATTTTAATTTTAAAAGGACAAAGAGACCCTAATTAATTTTAGCCAAGCTAGACATATATTTTACTTTGATGTCTTTAGAAAAATAAGGTATAATAAAACATTTACATTTTAAAAACCCCAACAAATTATAAGGGTCTTAGGCCCCGGTGATTATTTTTGGTACTTAGTTTACTGTCTGGTTAATTATTGCAAAAGTGGTTTTTAATTAGTTAATTTTGTTTCGTACCACGTAAATCTCCACGTTTAGTGCTCGTTACTTTGCATTGTGGCTTTATTGAGGCTTTTATGGTCATTATTCTCTTTAATTAAATGAAATTTGGAAAATATGGTAATTTTCTTAAATAAGTTCTATAACCTTTTAACTTCGTTATACAGGGTGTCCAGTAACGTTACTGACAAACTTTAAGGGGTTAATCAACAATAAAAAACAAGGAACAAAACTTTTTATGAATATACCGGGTGATGCATCGCCGGGCGGGACATAGGAAATCCCATGTAATTTTTAATGGGGTCAATTATATCTCTCTCTCTCTATTTTTTTCTTGGTTTTGGTCCCTTCAGGTCCAATCCACCACTCTCCCCCTTCCGGACTGTGCTTTCCAGGGCTTCGTCGGCGGAAAATCTGAATAATCGAGCTCGTAGCTCCCAGAAATTCCAAAAAGAAAACAAACAATTCAAAAATCGATGCAATGCATAAATTGTCGGCTGTCAAACCAAGATCTGCTACTGGTGTTACGTATAACCTTCACTTTCACAACTGAGAGTTCCCATGGCACGCCATCTATTTCTCGCCTTTTGAGAAATACCTCGTGTTCACCACCAAACAGGATACCATCAGCTTATAGGAATCTTTAAAGGAATCTTCGCTCACAGCGCTTAGATCCAGAAGAAAGATGCCGTCAATTTAGCGTGAATCTTTCCTTGATCCCCGAAGGTAAAAAACGTTCGTACGACACCTCTAGCCGGGAAAAACTTTGTAGTCCTCTACGCACGTCCGCACTGTCCGGAGGTCAAACAAAGAGTCCAGGGGTCAATTATTGGCTCCCCTAATTATTTTAGAGAAAAATTCTATTGAAGTTTATTGAAGAGCATGCAAATCTACATCCACATCTGCAGTTATTTATCACTGTGCCTTTGGTCTCAAATTTTTTGATAGTCCTATCGACTGTTGATTTTCCGGGTATCGGTCTATTCGGATACTGAGCAGCGAACATGTCTGACACCTTTTGGTAACTATTTCCTTGATAGTACCATTTAATCATCAATACTTTTTCTTCAGTAGTATAACTCATGGTTAATCTTTTCACTGTACGATTTTTTGATAATAATAAAGCACTAAATTTCAAAATGACAACGTAAAGTCACGCTAACTGGTATTTTTATTGTTGTTCATAAATATGAGGCGATAATAATGTAACAAATTTTAAAAATATATTAGCATCTAACTAGCAAACGGGTTAACCGAAAAATCTAAAGTTTTTACCATGGACGTAGATTTGCATGCTCATCAAAAACCTTCAATAGAACATTTTCTTAAATTAGGGGAGCCAATAATTGACCCCATTAAAAATTACATGGGATTTCCCATGTCCCGCCCGGCGATGCATCACCCGGTATGTATGTCCTAAACGTCTACATCAACTTTGTTCCAAATAAAACGAAATTCGAAAAATATTTTAATTTATTTTTATTTTAAGAAAAAGCAATGGTGTACCATATTTTTCCTAAAAAATATTTACCATTTACCCCTCATGGACGACACTGGTAATTTTTTTTTGTATGTTAGAAAATGTCTTATGCATGGGAGATGTCTCCCAAATAAATATAAAAGTTAAAAAGTAACCCCTTTTTTTTGGTCCTCAAAAATGTCATGTCTAGGAGGCACCACAGGAGTGAATTGCTTAGAGCATCAGGAATACTTTGATTAAATCTTTATTTAAACAATTAAAGGCATCGAAATTTTTAAAACAAAATAATTAATTAACCTTTAATATCTAAACTAATTTAAATAAATTAAAAATGAATTTATTTAATGATGAATGAAATGCATGAATAAACTATCAAAACACCTTTCTATAGTAAAATAAATACAAAATAAACATCTTAGCAGGCCGAGAGAACTAAGCAAAGCTGCCTTGATTAAGAATATCCTGCGCTTTTGTTTGGTCGTATTCGCGGTACCCATCCGTACCAGTTCGTGTAGACTGAAGAGCCCAAGGCGCAGATGGGGATAGGGACATAATGCACGGTGCGATTTAATTTTTAAAAGTGTCCGGGCATGCTGCTTATATAAGTTAAGTATAGGAAAGATCATGATTTATTAAACTTTGATACTGGCACAGACATACGCTACGCCAGAGTTGGGTCGCATACTGAAATCCAGTATTCGAACACGAATACTGAATACGGCTAAAAAAGTATTTAAAAACTGAGTATTCGAATACCGAAATTCATGAATACTAGGATTGGATATTCATGAAAAATTAAGACCAAAAAAGAGTTTCACCTCTAACAAGCTTATTAAAAATGTATTGATCTACATGTATCGCCTTCTTAACCACTTATATTTTAAAAAGCAAAATAAAGGTCCTTTAAATATAGGGGAGAGCGGAGAGGGTCTGGACACTTTTTGATCAATGCGAGTTTTCGTCTACATTATAAAATATTTAAAATGTTTTTTGTGTATAAGTATCGCTTAGTAATATATCTTAACAGTTAATAAATGCCAAATATTTTTCATAAAATATAATTGGTATTTTAACAAGAAAAATGAATACATGTCAAGTGTCCAGATCCACCCCATATACGGGGACATGATCGATCCGGACATATAAACATAAAATTTTAACACAATATTTAAGAGTTTTGTCTTGATTTTGGGTACTTCATATTATTTTTTAATGCATACTCAAATACAATACATATTAGAACATTTAAATATTCTGCTAACTGGTTTTCTGTTTACGTGGAAAATATTTGAGTGGTGACGTACTTTGGATAAAAAGTTACATTAATAATTAATCCCTTCAAGCTTTGCTTATTTACATAGGTGCCTGAAGCTGACTTTGTCATTCTGTTCTTTTAGGGACTTTTACAATAACTTATTAAGTTACCGGACACCCTGTATGTATGTAGGTAATGTGATTGAAATTAATGAAAACGTTGATGTCTATTGGTGTCTGAACGGTGAGGTTTATCGACTTTAATAAAGAGTACCGTATTTAAAAAAGTACTTTTATCATAAAATTTAGATTTTGCAAAGCTCGATTTGTGTGCGAAATATTAACTAAATTGGTTAAAAAATAAATGCAATATAAAAAAAACCAAAATAAAAATTGAACTTTGACGGCTTGTAACTCAAAAACGAATGACATTTTTGAAAAAAAAAATATATTTGAAGCTTTACCCTTATTTTGTCAAGTAGAATCACCCCTTAAGTTTCGTGATCGATTTTTGAATCACCCTGTAAAAGTTATAATATTAAAAAACATTTTAGTTATTATTTTTAAAATTTTATAATTAATTAACCTTTTATTAATAATCTAATGTATTATTTGAAGGGGTCGGGGCAATAAGGGCCCTAAGCCTCATTAGAAAAATTTATAGTAAATGAGGTTTAAAGTTTTAGTTAAAATCCTGAAATCACATTTTAGTTTTTTATAACGTTTACCTTAACTTTAAGTATTTATAATAGATCGTTAAACGTATATTATTAAGTAAAACCAAAAAAAGAAATGCATTTTTTAAGAAAAAAAATATATTGAAAAATAAACGTGGCTTGTAACCTTTTTATAATAAAAAAATAAATGTAAATTCTAAGGTCAACAATATAAAATAAAAATACTTATTATTCAAAAATATCATTTTCGACATCCCCGTCTATATTCTCTGTTTCATTAACTTGGTCCAAATCTTGTTCAATATTGGTGGGGGCATTTTCAATAATACTGAGATAAAACTGCTGGTTTATGGGGGAATGTATTTTAAAAGTTTCTTTAAATCCTGAACTTTTTCGATGTTAAGTTTTATTGGCCCATCATATTTTCTTTTTAACTTTTTTGTTGTCAGTATTTTTCGCTTAACTTTCCACCTCTTTTACCAACATTTACTTCATCAAATTTTCCATTTAAGGTGTGTTTAATAAACATGGAATTTGGGTGTTCGCTATCGAACAAAAAGCAGCGCACGTCTGTAAATCTAATTGGTTCTTTCTCTGTGGTGAAATTCTTTTTGTTATAACTACCTCATCAAAAGTATAAAAATCTTCTTGAGACATTTCAACGACTACAAAAGGTTTTTTTCTGTTTGATTTTCTCACAATATCAAACCATTCATCTGGAGAAAATACTTGTTTAACATATTTTTATGCTTTTCAATTAAAGCAAAATCCCTATCTGAAGGCAAATGAGTGTGACCAGATATGAGAAAACGATGCTCTATGGTTTTGTAAACTTTTTCCCTAACTAACTGTAGCCATAACGCCATTATTAGCCAATTCTTGTTTTGGCCCCCACAGTTGTCTGTAAAGACTAAAAGGTTTTCAGACCTGGTTGGTTTACTTGTTATGTATTTTAGAAGAACACTGGCAATTTCGGAACTTCCTCTTTTTGCAACCGCCTCTGTCCACATAAACATGTGTCCTTGTCCAGAAACACAGTCATGAATACCCAGGTTATAGGTCCACGCTTTTCTAAGATAAAATGCCAAGCCAACAGTCAACGAAGGTGTGGGTAATGTCTGTTGCAGGTCAAATGAAATTATGTCGTAGTTGTGAATCTCTTCATTATTCTTAATTTCGTTTTTAAGGTTTTCCTGCATAGCCTGCGCGCGTGTTTGATGTAATTGTAATTTTAGTTCTAGATTTTTAGCCTCAGATTCATTATCCTTATTTGAAATTATCATAAGATTAAGTGAGTCACAGGTTGCACAAGTGTCGCTCTTAGGCATCTTAAACCCTATATTGTAGTCTGAATTAAAAATTCTTCGGTAACGATCCTCATTAACGGGAATAATATCACGTTTCTTACACCACTCAATGTAATAATCCTTATAAAGGCTTGAAATACTAAGGTCGTGGTTTAAATATACCTTGTTAGCATTAGACATCCTACTATAATGGCTTACATATTTAGGGATACTTCTAATGTGGTCGTGGACCGATTGTACCATTTCCGGGGCAACTTTGTTTGGTCGATTGTGATGTCTACCACGCTCATCTTTCTTTGGCGTTGATCTTCCTTGCGAAATTTGTTTTGAAATTAGTTTAACCCGCTTGGCTGAGTTTTGTAGTCCATGAACTGCTAAAAATTCTTGCTTACATATCTGGACGTCTATACCATTTACTTTTACAAAATACAAGTTGGTAAATTTTCTGGCTGACGTTTGTCTTTTTGTTTTTTTCTTGTAATTTCTCTTTTTCTTTATTACCTTTATTGTGGAAAATAAATATGTATTCTGATTTTCGTAAGACCCTAAATCCCAAAAGCCATTAAATATAGAATTTTCGGTACCCCTAAGCGCTTCTCTGCACTTTTTTTTGCATTGACACGGATCCCCAATCTTCTTTGCTTCTTTTGCTATTCCCTTTAAATTTATATAGGCGTGTCCCAAGTTTCGTCGTTTTTTGCTTTAGTTTTCTTTCTTTCTTCAATGTTTACTTTTCTCCATCGACTTGGCGGATCCTTCTCTGGGCTTAAAACCGAACCTCTGCTGCTTTCTACTTGAGCTAGATTATTGGCTTCAGCAACACTATAATGTTGTCGGGTCTTCTAAAAAAGAAAATATATTTTAGGCAAGAAGGGCCTAAGCCACCTAGTAAGTAACCTTTTTTTTGTAAGAAAATGTTATTGTCAATAAAAAAATAATAAAGTAAATAAAAGAGTTACTGGTCTTTTATAAATAAACAGTTAAAAATAGTTAAATTAGGGTAAAATTATTCTAAAAATATGACTTAATGTTATTATAACCTAATAAAACATAAGCCACATATCCTACAGCAAAACGGACTTAAGCCACAAAAATGTTTATTTACCTTTTTTGGTGTAGATTCATCACTTTCACTTGAACTACTATGTGGATAATATTCCCGATCTTTTACTGAATCGTCAGAGTCAAAATCTAAACCCGAACTACTGCTTTTTTCATTGTAAAACACTTGTTTCCGCTTCAACAACATTCGAACACCTGTCGCCATATTGATTTTGTTGTGGCTTAAGACGTTCTTGCTTCAAAATGTTCTACTATTTTGCAAGTCGGCAACAAGGATTTTATAGCTTGGTGGCGACATCTGTCGAGCAATTGCCGCACAATTTGGATGGTGGCTTAAGACCTTCTTTATAAACGCCGTTGCACTAAAATCGTAAAATTTCGAAAATTGTGGCTTAGGTCCCTTATTGCCCCGAGGTCTTCATTTAATCTAATCTAATCTAATATATTATATAAAATGCTAATGTACGTTCGTGTGTCCACGATTTTCGCTATCATCCGCAACTCCGATCGACTTCCCGTCGGGGTTACAAATACCCTTGGTCTCCCATTGTGAGTAAGGGAGTTTGGTCGGGGTGGGTGGAAGTGGGTGGCAAAAATGTAAAATATGTGTAGTGGCGCCATCTGTTGTCGAGTAGTTGAACTTCATTCAGAACAACGGTTATTTGGGTCTCATATAAACTCCCGAGCGAAGCCGGGAATCATAACTAGTTTATTATAAAAATCATAAAATTTAATGTGGCATACGATATGTCGCCTAGTGTTGCCTCAATGGAATTGCGCCTTTATAGATTTGTTGACACCCGGTATATGATTAGTTTAAAATCTACAAATGCAAATTGTCTCGAAGTTTGTGAAAATACAGGGTGATTCAAAAATCGATCACGAAACTTAAGGGGTGATTCTACTTGACACAATAAGGGTAGAGCTTTATATATATATTTTTTTAAATGTCATTCGTTTTCGAGTTACAAGCCGTCAAAGTTCAATTTTTATTTTGGATTTTTCGCCATATTGCATTTAATTTTTAATTATTCCTGTTGATATTTGGCACACAAATCGAGCTTTGTAGATTCTAAAATCTTAAGACAAAAGTAGTTTTTTAAAATACCGCCAGAGGGCACTTTACCTAAAACTTAAAATTTATTTACATCATAACTTTTTATTTTGACAGATATCGCAAAGCTGGGGGCGCCATTTTATAGACAATCAAACACTTAAAAAATTAGGTACTCTTTATCAAAGTCGATAAACCTCACCGTTTAGGCACCAATAGACATTAAAGTTTTCATCATCTTCAATTAAATTACCTACATACATACAGGGTGTCCAGTAACTCAATCGACAAACTTTACGGAGCGATTCTACAACAAAAAATAAGAAAAAAACCTCATATAAACATATGTCCTAAACGTCATAATTTTTGAACTACGGGGTGTTAAAAATTAAAAAAAAGGAAGGTTTATCGACTTTAATAAAGAGTACCTAATTTTTTAAGTGTTTGATTGTCTATAAAATAGCGCCCCCAGCTTTGCGATATCTGTCAAAATAAAAAAGTTATGATGTAAACAAATTTTAAGTTTTAGGTAAAGTGCCTTCTGGCGGTATTTAAAACAAGTACCTTTGTCTTAAAATTTTAGAATTTGCAAAGCTCGATTTGTGTGCCAAATATCAACTGGATTGGCTAAAAAATAAATGCAATATGGCGAAAAACCAAAATAAAAATTAAACTTTGACGGGCTTGTAACTCGAAAACGAATGACGTTTTGAAAAAAAATATATGAAGCTCTACCCTTATTTTGTCAAGTAGAATCACCCCTTAAGTTTCGTGATCGATTTTGAATCACCCTGTATAAGTTATAATATTAAAAAACATTTTTGTTATTATTTTTTTAAATTTTATTATTAATTACCCTTTTATTAATAACCTAATGTATTAATAAAACAAACACAGAGCGATGCAGATATCTCTTTCGCAGGATCTTAATTTAATATTGGATTGGGGCGCCAAAAATCTCGTCCATTTTAATGCATCCAAAACACAATCATGTTCCTTGTCGCGAAAAAGTCATCAAATACTCATCCTCTACTTATGAGCGGCCAACTTTTACAGAGCAAAGACACGTTTAATCTGGTGGGCGTCACATTTGAAAGTAACCTTAACTGGCATAAACACATTGTATCTATAGCCACGGCAGCTTCAAAAAAGCTTGGATTTCTCTTTCGAGCCAAAAAGTATTTTGCCCCTTCTAATTTGTACACTTTATATGTGTCCCTAATCCGACCTCCCTTGGAATATTGTTCTCATATCTGGGGCATGGCGTCCCCCACAACCGTAAGCATTCTTGATTATATCCAAAGAAGAGCTATTCGTCTCATTAATGATCCTTCACTTACAGAAAGGTTTCCCTCGCTTGCCCATCGTCGGGCTGTGGGGGATTTATCGCTTTTCTATAGGTACTTCCATGGGTTCTACTTTGAAGAATTGTCCAGTATAGTTCCTCCACTTACGGTTCCCACCAGAGAAACTCGTGGTTCCGCGCGTATGCATCCCTATACGGTCCAACTGGACAGGCCCCGAACTTCCCACTTTGTTCGTTCTTTTATCCCTAGAGTTTCTAGATTGTGGAACCTGCTGCCTGCGGAGGTTTTTCCTTCCCCCCAAATCTTCAAGTATTTAAGTCCCGTGTCAACAAACTCCCTCTTACCTCGCTTAAGACACCCACGGTACGTTAGTATTTAGGCTTTTAGACTTCGTGGTTTGTCCAAAGATTAAAAAAAAATGGAATTGCAGCTATATAGATTCGTTGACACCTGGTATATGATTAGTTTAAAATCTACAAGTAAAGTGCATCGAAGTTTGTGAAAATATATCCAAAACTCAGCCTTTTATGACAAGATATAAATATATAGATTAAAACCCAGAACAAAGCCAACTACGCCGAATATAAGTCGCAGCAAAAAGCTCAATTTCTTGCTACATAATAATAAAGATACTCAGACATCATAATGAAAAATACGAACTCGCAAAGGCAGTGTGATAGAAGTGTCCCCATTTTTAACAATGGCGTCGTATAATAACAATGGTATATCTTGTACATAAAGTTAAAGCTGTGGTACGGTTATATTTAACCTAGAATGCATATTGCGGGGTATAAAACTTACGTTATATTATTCTTTTACGTATATAAAATGGTTTTTGTGTTTCTTTTTGACGATAAATGAAGTTATTTTGTTTTACAGTTCTTTTAAAGTACGTTGTTCAATAAGATATATACGATTTTATGGTTGGAAGTACATTTTGTTATTTATTACAATCGAAACTTTAATATATTTTTTCAACTCGCGTGCGAAAAAGTTCACTTTTTCGCACTAGTTGACTGACTTATTTCACACGAGTGGGAATATTGTTACACGAGGTGTCAGCCGAGTGCGACAAACCCACGCGTGTAGGAAAGTGATTTTCACACAAGTAATGTACACTATTTTTCCTACGACCACAAGTTATTCACCAAAAAATCAATAAAAGTTGTTTGTCTTTACGGAAAAAATAAGAAAACAATTGAAAACTTTGCATCACTAGGGTGATATATACTTTTCCTGACTGGGTTATTTTATACTGTTTAAGATTTTTTTTTAATTGACCGGAAAATTGAATTTTCCACTCAATTTTTTAAGCGGAAAATGCTATTTTACAGGTCTAATTTACTTTTCGGTCCCTAGTTTACTTTCCGGTCTCTCATTTACTTTCCGGTCTCTCATTTACTTTCCGGTCCCTGATATCAAAAAATCCTGTTAGCCATGACAAAAATTGTCAGAGTTCAATTGTTACTATTTGACAGTTCAAGATATTGTAAAGTAAAGAAAGCATCATTTTGCCAAAATGGAGTCAGACATGGAAAATCCAGATGAAATAATTGAAGCAGCCTTGCCTTATTGTCGTTTAAATATAACACTAAAAATTTAAACAGTTTTTTTTCAGGTCAATTAAAAAAATTATGTACGATACTCGACCGGAAATAATTTTTACGGGTCTCCTCAAAACTACAGGACTCGCCTACGGCTCGCCCTGTAAATGTTTTTCGTCGACCCGTAAAATACCATTTTCCGGTCTAGTAACGTAAATAGCTATTTTTAACACGCTTTTATTAACTTGGGTTGTAACTATCTATCTATCAATCTATCTATCTGGCTGCCTATGTAACGGAATCTTTGAGCCTAATTTTAACCAACTTCCAGCTATTCGATTTCTTTGAAACTTTGCACACGTATTAAGGAAACATGACAATGCAATAATCTGCAAACAGTATCCCGTTATCTTTTTTGGATCGCCAGGAAAAAAATTCCATTATATTATAAAAACAACACCTAGGTTGCCATCTGTTGGCAACATTTCAAACTTTGCTATTAAATGAAGAAGACATTTTTTAGTGGGTTGCAATATGTTGACAACGGTCCAAACATTGCCTGGATTGCCATCTGTTGGCAAAATTTCAAACTTTGCTACTTAATGAAGAAGAAATTTTTTAGTGAGTTGCAATCTGTTGTTAAAATGTGGACATATCGCTTTCCCCCTCCCCATTTTTTTACTCAAAACTACTGCTTAAACCCCATGAGGTTTAAACTTGGTTTATATCAGGCAACATTTATTACGCATTAAGCGTACTTACACAACAGATTACTTACTTAAGAAACTCCAGAAAGAATTAAAAACACACGCTTTTCATTTAAAACCTTTAACTTTTTCTAATATAACAAACACAAATCATTTAACATTATCTCTTTTTATTCGGAATCCAAAACAAACCTAACAATCCGAGAATAAATAATAACGATTGCATGATTTCACCGAGATTTTCTCTTACGTGCACTTTTTGCAGCGTAGCGTGAGAACTATTGTTTCTTCGCAAAAACGACACAATTTTGACACAATTATGGGAAAAATATCAATCGGACGATAAAAGATACGGGGGTCATTTGGGGTTAGTTTAAATGGTTCTCGAGATATTAGTTTTTCATGGTATAGAATAGAATTGTCTTTATTAATTTTGCCCAATATCAAAGACAATTGTAGTTTCACTATAGACACCCAAAACAATGCTAAATTTTTGGTTATCAGCTTGGACGCTCGCTTCGTGGAATTTATGAAGCGGGTATCCATCGAGTACACACTTAAACAGTACGTATAATTTGCCGCTTCATAAATTCAGCCGAGCCAGCGTCCAAACTGATGACTAAAAATTTAGCATTGTTGTGGAAGCCTATAGTGAAACTACAATTGTCTGCCAATATCTAAAAGTTGCTGACTGAGGTACTACGACTACTAATAATAATTGTTATTTATTATACAAGGTTTATTGTCTCCCTCCGCTTCGCGTCGGGAGTCAACAAAACCTCGAGCTCAAATCTAGAACACTTTTCCTATGTTTAATAAATAACTATTTTTCTCGACTGTTTAAAAATGTGGAAATTATTAATGCGATTTCGAACAGGTAATATGGCTCATTACCCACGCACACTACCCACATCCATTACCCACGGCCGTCATAAGGTGCTTTAAATGTGTCGCCGAAAGGAACATAGGAAAAATTCCATGTAAATTTTAAGGGGGATAATTATTGGCTCCCTTGTACATTTTGCAGAAAAAATGTAAGACAACTTTTTAAAGAGACGAATCTGACAAACCATCGTGCCAAGTTTCAAATAAAGACAATCTCAAATTATTCAATTTAATGTAAGTGCAAAATTACCAAATTTTCGGTTCAGATATAACCATACAGACAGCAGCCACCAGAAAACAATTTGTTACAAGGCTTTCACTAATGTATTGACACTTTTCCCATGTACCTGACAACATTCTTTTTTTTTTAATTGACCGGAAAATTGAATTTTCCACTCAATTTTTTAAGCGGAAAATGCTATTTTACAGGACTAATTTACTTTCCGGTCCCTAGTTTACTTTCCGGTCTCTCATTTACTTTCCGGTCCCTGATATCAAAAAATCCTGTTAGCCATGACAAAAATTGTCAGAGTTCAATTGTTACTATTTGACAGTTCAAGATATTGCAAAGTAAAGAAAGCATCATTTTGCCAAAATGGAGTCAGACATGGAAAATCCAGATGAAATAATTGAAGCAGCGTCCTTATTGTCGTTTAAATATAACACTAAAAATTTACACAGTTTTTTCCGGTCAATTAAAAAAAAAAATATGTACGATACTCGACCGGAAATAATTTTTACGGGTCTCCTCAAAACTACAGGACTCGCCTACGGCTCGCCCTGTAAATGTTTTCGTCGACCCGTAAAATACCATTTTCGGTCTAATAACAGTAAATAGCTATTACAGGTGCCTCCCAAACAGCAAAAACTTTCCAATGGGCAATCCCCCATATAAGTAAAGCACGGATCTCGCAATGCTTTATGTCCGCTCCACAGCTTAACTATTGTTTGGTAGTGTATCCCAGCTCTGCAGCAAGGTCAAGAAATAGTGGCGACGCATGCTTTACTTATATGGGGGATTGCTCAATGGAAAGTTTTTGTCTGGGCTGTTTGGTTTAACCTGAACCGAAAATTTGGTAGTTTTACAATTACATTAAGCTTCAGGCACACAGCGAGCGGCGACGGGACAGCAGCGGGACATCGACGTGTTTTAATCATTGAATCCTTGCCTAGTATCACGTCGCGTCGCCGTCCCGTCCGACATGTCACGGACGTGTTTTTCATATAACATTGATGCGCTGATGTCCCGCTGCTGTCCCGTCGCCGCTCGCTGTGTGACGGAAGCTTAAAATGAAATATATCAAGATTCGCTTATTTTTTGAAACTTCGCACTTGAGGGTTTGTCATATTGGTCTCTTCGAAAAGTTATCCTATATTTTTCTGTAAAATATACAGGGTATTCCATTTAAGAGAAAAAATGACATATTTTTGTACTTTTAACACGCTTTTATTAGCTTGGGTTGTAACTATCTATCTATCTATCTATCTATCTATCTATGTAACGGAATCTTTGAGCCTAATTTTTACCAACTTCCAGCGATTCAATTTCTTTGAAACTTTGCACACGTATCAAGGACCGATGACAATGCAATAATTTAAAAACAGTATCCCGTTATCCTGATTAGGACCGCCAGGATAAATAAATTCCTTTACAGATCCTCTGTGTTTCTTGACAAAATGGCGAAGGAAATTTTTAGTGAATAAACTGGAGCATTTATTTTTAAAAAACTAATTGATATATCGAACTAAAAAATGAAAAATAAATAATGGTTTAAAAAACTAAAAAAACACGCTTTTATATGCAACCGAACTAAAAATTAGAAAATAATTTTTCATTACAAAAAATTTGTCACTTCAGAATAAAAGCGTGGGGTGCTTAATATATTAAATGTTATAATTATTCTATTTGCAAATATCTATGAGGGAAAAGTTATGAAAAAATAGTAAAATGCACTCCACGCTTTTTACTCTGAAGTGACAAACTCTTTGTAATGAAAAATTATTTTCTAATTTTTAGTTCGGTTGCATATAAAACCGTGTTTTTTAGTTTTTTTAAACTATTTTTTATTCCATATTTTTTCATTAAAGTCAAGATGAAAATTGTATTAAAAAAACAATTGCATGAAAAACAAAAGAATTACGCCATCAATGTTGCATTTTTAAACGAAACACCATTTTTATAATTATATTTTTGAATTCTTTGTTTAATTCTAAGTATTTTTATTTAAAGGTACTTTATGTCTGTCTTTAACTGTTTTTGGGTAATCGACGCTTAAAGAGTTAAATTTTCGATTAATATTATTTAATTAAACAATATCAATACATAATAAAGGTATAATACAGATGATTACCTATTGCTTAAAAGTCATTAAAATTTTGACCTATTTGTGGATTTTAACACTAGTTTTTTTAAATGAATTATCCGTTAGATGAAAAACTAAAGATAGTAACGCTATATTACAAGTCTGGAAAAAAAACATTGATAATTTTCAAAGAAATAAAAAAAAAGACTGAAGTATTAGGTAATCACCTGTATTACCTGTATTTCATACTGAGATATTTAATTATATAAGCTAAAGATATGACCTTTTAAAAGTCAATAACCCAAAAACAGTAAAAGATAAACATGTAGTACCCCTAATAAAATAAATAATAGTTTAAAAAAACTAAAAAAACACGCTTTTATATGCAACCGAACTAAAAATTAGAAAATAATTTTTCATTAAAAAAAATATTGTCACTTCATAGTAAAAAGCGTGGGGTGCTTAATATATTAAATGTTATAATTATTATATTTGCCAATATCTATGAGGGAAAAGTTATGAAAAAATTGTAAAATGCACCCCACGCTTTTTACTATGAAGTGACAATATTTTTTTAATGAAAAATTATTTTTCTAATTTTTAGTTCAGTTGCATATAAAAGCGTGTTTTTTAGTTTTTTTAAACTATTATTTATTTTTCATTTTTTAGTTCGATATGCATTTATGTATGTATCTATGTAAAAATGCTCCAGTTTATTCACTAAAAATATCCTTCGCCATTTTTGTCAAGAGTAGCTAAACCTGAGAAAAGTTTGGGATGTTGCCAAAAGATGGCAACACAGGTGTTGTTTTTATAATATAATGGAATTTTTTTCCTGGCGATCCAAACCAGGATAACGGGATACTGTTTGCAGATTATTGCATTGTCATGGGTCCTTAATACGTGTGCAAAGTTTCAAAGAAATCGAATAGCTGGAAGTTGGTAAAAATTAGGCTCAAACATTCCGTTGCATAGATAGTGACAACCCAAGTTAATAAAAGCGTGTTAAAAACACTTGGAATTGATCATACAATTTAAAAATATAATAATAGATATTGTTTTCCATTTAAAAATACAACATTTATAGCGTATAGAAGGAACAGTTTAAAAATGTAAATTCGGTGCTCTTTGATAAGAAAAAAACACTAAAAAGTTTAAAGCAAATAAATCGGCATGCTTGTCTTCGCGGCCGCCTTTGCTATATTTCTTTATGATATGCCGGTTGATGCAGGTGGTCATCGCACTATGGGATAGAAATTAATTTTTTGGACAAAATTCTGAAACTTACCAATCTAACTTAAAATGAGGTGCTTTTTACTGGAAAAATATTATAAATTATTACAAATGCTTTTTGGAAACCTAAAACTTATTATATGTTATTATAAATTTACACCCCACTTAACATAATTATTTTTATTGTACAAAATAACTAAAATGTCAGCTTGTTTGGTTAATTCGGTAGTATTCTAATCAGTAATCCGATGATTATTATCTCATATGATATACAGGGTACGACAATAGGTATGATTTTTTTAAATGAAATGCCCTGAATATTATATCACCACCAAAAAAATCTTTTATAATGCTTTAGAAAAATACTACATTTGATGTGTCTATCTCAATTAGTTTCGGAAATATGACCATCCAAATCTGAAAAATAATTTTAAATTATTCTTAGAAGCGTAATAGAGATACATCTTCCCAACTTTTTTTATTTTTTAACGTATAAAATAAATAATAACACTGTTTTGTTGGGTAGATTCTGTAGAATCCATATCTTTCATCAGAATGCTTTTATCTTTTAGGATATACAGTGTAGGACAAAACATATTAAATTTTAAAATGGAAAACCTTGTAAATTATAAAAAATCTTGTATCTGTCCTTACACTCATAAGTAGCAAAAAGTAGGAAGGCAATTGTAAGTACAAAAACTGATAAAGAAAAAGGCAAAAAAATCTTTGACAAAAGTAGCGAGACTTCTCGAGACTGCATCGGAAACACAACAATAGCTCTTATTATTTAAACTCTTTTACTTTTTTAGTAATCAAGGGTAATAATAAACTAAGAGATTAAATGTTGTATATTTATGTTTACTTAAAATACATTTTCAAGTTTCTTATTATCCCAATAGAAGTCGTCATATCCTTTAATAATTTTGCGTACATGTAGTTTGAGTATCTACTTTGAAATACACAGCATGAGCCATTAAAATTTCAAAGTTGCTTTTGGCCAAAATAATGGATTTCTATCCCATAGTGTATTGGCGTGTGGCTGTAAAGGGTAGCGGCGCCTTTGTATAAAATATTCCGATTGCAGGCGGCTTTTTTTTATGTTTTTGTATTATTTTCAAGGGGTACCGAATTTGCGCTTTTAAAATGTTTTCTTACTATAAGTCTTTTGTTTTTCATGCAATTGTTTTTTAATAAGATTTTAAAAATCTCCGAGCTAAAATACATCAATTGGCTAACTTGAATTTCTTTAAAAATATGGGAAACGTCAAAATATGCCATTTGCCTCCTAAATGATTTAATTTTTTTAGTTTAATATTTGTTTGTTGATCAATAATAAAAATAATATTAAACAATAAAACAAATAATTATTAAAGTTAGGTTAATTATAACTATTATTCGGCGGTTTTCAATAGTTTTTATAAGCAAAACCACTGGACGACGGCATCTACCGATAAAATAAGTAAAAAAACCGCCGGTAATGACAAATTAATTCACATTTTTGGCAGTTTTTATATACGTACATCGAATAAACCGCCGGACAGCAGTTTTATTTTTCTAATTAAGTAAAATCGCTTCTTTGGAAACAATGAAATTAATATATTGATTTACTTTGTTTAACAACAAAACCAATGCTCAGTTCAGTATTGTACATAATACGGTCTTCACCCGCTCAGTTTCTCGTCCCCAACACCCCATCAGATCCCCATTAAATAAAACTACAAAACCAGACGCTTTGCATTAGACAGAGACAATACCATCCAATTATAACCGAATGAATTGATTTTAATCCAGTCGAAACTTTAAATTGAAATTTTAAGAATGGATTTCGAATATTTGCGTTCGGAATTGAAATTACATAATTTGGCAACTTCGGGAAAACAGTGGCGGATATGGTACTGATTAAATTAAAAAATATATATATATATATATATATATATCATGAGACCGTTTAAAACCACGGGGCTCATGAAGTAACTGAAATAACTAGGGCTGGCAACCGAAACCGGTTTTTTGGTTAACCGGTTAATCGGTTTTCAGTTAACCGCGGTTTTGGCTAAAACCGAAAACGGTCTTCAAAAACCAGTTTTCGAATACCGGTTAACCGGTTTTGAAAAACCGGTTTTCGAATATCGGTTAACCGGTTTCGAAAAAGCGGTTTTCAAATACCGATTTTTCGGATAATCGGTTTTCGAATACCGGTTTTTGGATAATCGGTTTTCGAATACCGGTTTTTGGATAATCGGACCAAAATCGAAAAGCGGTTCTTCGAATATCAATTAATAGGTTTTTGGTTGATTGCGATTTAAATCTAAAAAAGAAAAACCGTTCATTTTGTAAAATCGGATATTGGTTGACAGATTATACCGGGAGGTTCATTTAACCTTAGACAGGCAAATAACCAGAAAACGGCGCATTTTAGAAGAAAATATTTCTAGTAATTTAATGGTATTATTAGTTTGTGACCTTGACTAAAATTTTAAGGTCATATTCATATCAACTTTGTTTTTCAAAGGAAACTTCAATTT
Organism: Listronotus bonariensis; assembly: GCA_014170235.1. Taxonomy (NCBI): domain Eukaryota; kingdom Metazoa; phylum Arthropoda; class Insecta; order Coleoptera; family Curculionidae; genus Listronotus; species Listronotus bonariensis. The sequence continues at coordinate 27,212 of JACEGR010003473.1, read as the reverse complement.
TTTATTTAGAATCTTAATCTACATAGAAAAATGAGCAACTTTTATATAAAACTTTTTTAAATTCGATTTCAATTTTAAAAGATATGTAACAAAATAAATTTTAAGAACCCATTTTTTAATATAGTACAAAAAATATTTATTTTTATTAAAATTTATTTTTTAACATATTTAAGAACTAAACATTTTTAAATATGCTGGTTGAAAATAGTCATATATAAATCAGTCGTTTAAACTTCGGTTTTCGGTTTTAAGACCGTTTTCGGTTTTCGGTTTTAAAACCGATTTCGGTGTATCGGTTGTGAAAATCGTTTTCGATTTTTCGGTTTTAAAAACAGGTTTTGGTTTTCCGGTTTTAAAAACCGGTTTTTAATGCCGGTTTTTAAATATTCGGTTAACCGGTTTTAACCGAAACAGTTTTTTTAACGCCGGTTAACCGGTTTTGTTTTTTTCCGGTTTTTGCCAGCCCTAGAAATAACTACTTACTGATTAACTATACAGCGTGTTCTGTAACTCCGACAAGCGAAAAATGTTTAAAAGCATACTCGTCGGAATCTACAAAGACCTTCTGAATTACAACGAGAAGGCAGTAAAAATTATAGTGGGTCAACTAACAAGTCATTGCAGCCTGAATAAACACCTGAAAACAATAAGCCTGGCAGAAGAAAACCCATGCAGGTTCTGCCAGGAAGAAGAAAACGCGGAACACGTATGGTGTTACTGTGAAGCCCTTTGTCGTCTGCGGTTTGCAAGGCTGGGTGAGGAAAAACCTAAAGCGGCTAGAGTTGTTAAAGAACAGGCAAAGAATGCTGCAACTTCGGGGGAACAGTGGCGGAAATGGTATGGATTAATTTTTAAAAACATATATCTTGAGACCGTTTAAAACCACGGGGCTCACGAAGTAACTGAAATAACTACTTACTGACTAACTATACAGCGTGCTTAGTAACTCCGACAAGCGAAAAAATTCATAAAAGCATACTCGCTGGAATTTACAGGAGACCTTCTGAATTACAACGAGAAGGCAGTAAGAATTATAGTAGGTCAACTAACAAGTCATTGCAGACTGGATAAACACATACCTGAAAACAATTAGCCTGGCAGAAGAAAACCTATGCAGGTTCTGCCAGGAAAAGAAACTGCAGAACCCATACGAATACTATGAAGCCCTTTGTCTCTCTCTCCTCTCTCTCTATCTCTATTTTTTTCTTGGTTTTGGTCCCTTCGGGTCCAATCCACCACTCTCCCCCTTCCGGACTATGCTTTCCAGGGCTTCGTCGGCGGAAAATCTGGATAATCGAGCTCGTAGCTCCCAGAAATTCCAAAAGAAAACAAATAATTCAACAATCGATGCAATGCATAAATTGTCGGCTGTCAAACCAAGATCTGCTACTGGTGTTACGTATAACCTTAATTTTCACTACTGACAGTTCCCATGGCACGCCCATCCATTTCCCGCCATTTGAGAAATACCTCGTGTTGACCACCAAACAGGATACCATCAGCTTATAGAAATCTTCGCTCACAGCGGTTAGATCCAGAAGAAAGATGCCGTCAATTTAGCGTGAATCTTTCCTTGATCCCCGAAGGTAAAAAACGTTCGTACGACACCTCTAGCCGCCACTCCGGGAAGAACTTTGTAGTCCTCTTTGTCTCCTCCTAAAGTGAAACCTTTTGTCGTCCGCGGTTTGCAAGGCTGGGTGAGGAAAACCTAAAGCGACTAGAGTTGTTAAAGAACAGGCAAGAATGCTGAACAGGTTCGGACAGTTCCCTTCCTACCCATTCCGTAAACCTGTTCAGTGGTTTATCTGTTCTTTTTAACAAGTTCTTAACAATGAGGTGGAGACTGGGCATATTATGCATTAATCCATTCTCTTCCTAGTTTACCCGTTCACCCTTATCGATCAAGACTATTCCAAATATGCATTAAAAAAAAACAGCTCTTTAAGCCATCCATAAACCACATCGCAGGGCAAACGTTAGTGTAAACAGTTTAAGCACTTCAAGCTCAAAACCTAATTCAAGTTTCTTTGATCTAAATGAACGGGAATAGCCAATATGGTCCATTTAACCGAACGCAGATCAGAGAACCAGTGAGAATAGAGAACACAAAAACTAAAACGCGCGTCCGTTCCTCACCTGTTCGGTTTAAAAAACAGACTGTTTAGTTACGGTTGAGTTACTGAACACCCTGTATGTATGTAGGTAATTTGATTGAAATTGATGAAAACTTTAATGTCTATTGGTGCCTAAACGGTGAGGTTTATTGACTTTAACAGAGAGTACCTTATTTTTAAACGTTTTGATTGTCTATAAAATGGCACCCCGGCTTTGCGATATCTGTCAAAATAAAAAAGTTATGATGTAAATAAATTTTAAGTTTTAGGTATCGTGCCCTCTGGCGGCATTAAAAAAAGTACTTTTGTCTTAAAATTTTAGAATCTGCAAAGCTCGATTTGTGTGCCAAATATCAACTGGATTGGTTAAAAAATAAATGCAATATGGCGAAAAAACCAAAATAAAAACTGAACTTTGACGGCTTGTAACTCGAAAACGAATGATATTTTGAAAAACAAATTATATGAAGCTCTACCCATATTTTGTCAAGTAGAATCAACCCCTTAAGTTTCGTGATCGATTTTTGAATCACCCTGTATTTTTTGTAACATTGAACAATATATTCAATATATTTTTAAAAGTTGATTTTTTTTGGCCCTGTCTAAAAGGCATAGCTCCACACAGTGATTATCCATTAGGCTGACTAGGCTACAGCCTAGGGTGCCATGAAAAATAGGCGCCAGATAGGGGAGTAATAGGCGCTACACAGGGAAGTTTCTAAAAAGTTTAGGGTCTTCATGTTTTTGCGGTGATATAAATAAAATAGAGGCGAAAAGAGGAGAATGACCTTTTTTTTGCTCTTCAAAATTTTTTCTTTGTATGAAAATAGGCGCTCTGGGAATTCTAGCCTAGGGCGCCTCATACCCTTAATACGGCCCTGGCTCCACAAGTAGTTTTTAGTTATCACGTAAAAACGATCTCAAACCAAGCAAATCATTGCAAACTAATAAAGAAAACAATGTTCAATATTTCAAAAACTCTTCGTCAAAATCACTTGCGTTTTAAAAGGTATAATAATAAAAGATGTACCAGCATAATATCAACGAAAGTCTAAGGAATAAATTTGTATTTTTTAGGAAAAACATATAGGGAGGAGATCGCTTTTAAATTATGAGGGTGTCATTCCCCTGTTTTCTTTATACCTAACATTTCTCTTTCTGATTTTGTGACCTACTTAATAAGTTGCTGTAGTAGATAAATAACTTTTTCTTCTTTTTTCTGCTTCTTCACGGTCATTGCGGCGTAAAATATCAAACGCAGCATGGGACGAGCTCACGATGCCAACATAGATAATGTTTTTTTTTTTCTAATTACACCGAAAACCGTAACGTTTTCATTTGTATCACTTTTTTTTAATTTACTTGTACTTATATTACTTCTAACTGACAATTTTCACTTTTTCTAGGTACATTTCTAAATCAGTTTTAAATAATAAAGTACCCATGTGATTCTTTTTAAATTCATACGTTAAAATAGTTATTAGGGAATTATGGGAATAGGCAAATAGTGCTAGCAGTATTAATGGAAACTCCTTATTTTATTACTGCTAAACCTTAACGCGCCTATGTGAAGAAGTGTTATTGGTCAACATGACATGCTTATGCATATTTTTAACCTAAAACTGGAATATTATTCCTTTTTATTTATAGTCTATTTTATTTATTTGTTTTGTATAGTTAAAAATGGAGAAGTTTTAACTTTTTTAGTATATTTTAAAGACAAAATTTAAAAATAAACAAAAATTACTTTAACCCTTAACCTTATTTTGTTTTCAAATGTCAAAATAAGGAAGGGAAATGACCGACTATATTTTGGCACAATTAAAGTCTAGCAGTAACTTTAATAAAGTTTCCTTATTTAAAACCACTACTGAGCATACGTAATGTCAAAATACTGCTGAATTTATTACTGCTAGACCTTATATGAATTCCAATAATTCCCTATTCTTTTATAGTGAGAACCTAAAATCCTTCCCTTGCCTTCCAAAATTCAAACCGTTTGGTATATTTTAATGAAATTTAAAACGATAGGGTAGGGGGCCAGAAGGGAATTTCGGGATTCATTACAGCACGGCAGATTATTATATTAAAGGATACCTTGTACCCGGTTAAGTACCTCCACTAAATATAAGCCCCGTATACAGGGCAGATCGTAAAAAACCAAAATATATATTCATAAAATATTTTCCAGCGCGTCAGATTAAGATAGGGTGAGTTAACTACATGCTAAACAGTTTCCACTAACCTGACAATTTGCGAAAGACGTTAAGAAAGCGGAGTACTACAAAGTTGTAAAAAACGTCATTTTGACAATCTCCAGCGTGGCTATTTTTTTTTATTTTGAAGAAAATAATTCAAGGATAACCAAAAATATATAATTCGATACGATCCGAACTATTTCCACAAGCCGAAATAATAACACTATTTTTTTGACATATTTAAAAATCTACAGCAGCTTTCCCCACCGATGAAAAGGTATACATGATATAATATTTTTTCTCTTCTTATCATCTAAGCTTTGCAACCAAATAAGTCTCTATCACTACGTTTATATCGAATAGTTGAAGCTTGCTTGAGTTAAAGCGGCTTTAAAAGTGGCTTGAAAAAAGCGATATAAACGCGCTTGAAAGTGACTTGAATCGTTCAAGTCAGGCCTGAAAATAAGTACAGTTGACTTTACTGAAGCCGATTAGAAACACGATATAAACGATTCAAGCGGGCTTAATAACTGCCTAACCTCAGATGAATGCTTCCTCAAACGTCATCGTGTTAATTTTAGATATGATATATGATGAAAATATGAGTTGGAAAACAGGTGAAAAACTTTAAAACACGCTCACACCAACAAAAGTGAGGTTTGTTTTTCATTTGATGTCTACTGTGAAGTTGGATGCAAAACTGCCGCAAGCATACAACAATGGCCTGAAATGTGCTTGACCTCGATTTTCAATCGACTTTCAAGCCACCGAAATAAACACATAGACTTGAAAATCGCTTCAAAGCCGCTTAGTTTTTAAGCCAGCTTCAACTATTCGATATATACTGTTCCAAATCACCTCGTATAAAAACACGTGCCGTGTTTTTATACCTTTATTAACAATGTAACGTAACTATGGTTACAATAACGGCAAAATCTTAAATTGTCAATGTCTCGAAGTTTACAGCACAAAAGTCGAATCTGTACTAACTGATCGGAGGTTTCCCGTCGCCCTTTATAGTATGGTGGAAGAGTAAAGAATGATCTAGAATATTTGAGAAATATCGTGAAAACTCCATAGTACAGGATGGCATAAAAGTTCTTAATGGATAATTCGGGCGTTTTCGGAAACCTTCGAAAGTGATGAAAGAACTTGGAAAAATTAAGGTAAATTATTTAAATAAATTAACAAACTAAATTAAATGATCCTAACTCTCTAAAATTCTATAACCTAAACACATTTTTGAAAGTCTGTAACAATACGTAGTATATGATGCTCGAGTTAATCCCCATTCAGCATCGTGGGTTCCCCTACAAATCCCCTTCATTTTTTGATATATCAATGACAACTGTAAATGTCAATCTAAGAGCTTGGCCCACATTGGAAAAAAAAGGAGGGTCTTGTGGGCCCAGCATTGGCAATACATTCATATAATAAATTTATTTAAGAAAATCATTAAAATATGACAAAATTATTAAAAAACAGTTTTTACCTGTACTATAAAGTTTAGGTAAAAATCGCAAACACCGTTTTTAATCATTTTATCGCATTTTTAATGATTTTTTCAAATAAATGAAAATTTCTTATAAAATACAAAATGCTAATATGTTTGGATCTATCAACGATTTATTCACAACAACAAATAAATATATCATTGGATCTATAAAAAACGGTACAAGATATCGATTCAAATAAGGTATACCTTTGGTGTAACAAAAAAGATGAAGGAATCAAACTGTCAAAGCAAAGGTCAAATTTGTCACATCTGTCAAAAATACATACATGAAATTAAAAAACCGTCTTACCCTGTATACTACCGATTTACTGAACAGCCGTTTACCTATGGAAAGAAGCATTACTATGAGGTTATTTAGTTGCCCAAAATCATTGGTACTGTGGCAACACTTCAAAAGTTATCATATAACATTTTTTAAAATTATTTTTTAAATTAAATTCTAACATTGAAGGTCAATACTAACAAAGCGCGATTAAAATTTTTTTACATAAAGTAAAGATGGGTCCAAATTTAATTCATTCTGAAAGCGACGCCGCCAAGTACACAAAAATGATAAAGTAAAGAAACCCTTTTGTGAACAATGATTTATTGCAGCAAAAATATTTAACCCGAGGAGTTTCTAGTACCACGCCACGTGCCACCGGTTTTATAGTAGTACAGAGGCGAAATAAGAGAATGTTTTGTAAGTAGGTGAAACGTCTTTTAGCAATGTATTTTTCATTATTTATCTAAAAATATGTAATCAGGCTCTGTCCGAGGCTATGTGCATTCGAAAAGGTTTGTTTACTTTATCATTTTTGTATACTTGGCGGCATCGCTTTCAGAATGAATTAAATATGGGCCCATCTATACTAACATTATTTTAACTCACTCTATCACCCCTATCATTTATGGCCATAACTTTCCGGACACCTTGTATACAGTGGCCGGCATAATTGTTGAATCATATGGAAAACTTTTTTTAATTTCTTTCTTTTATTTCCCTTTACCCCATCATCGTCCGGATATATATCGCTTTTCCTACATAGGAAATGTCAGTAAAAACAATATTATTATATAGTTTTGCTTTAAGGAAAAAATATGTGTTGTTGTGTATTTCACCAACTAACACAGGTATTTTTTAATCAATTAGAGTCATTACAAACGAAACAACAACAAAAACTTATTATAGCTGTTCTCAATGGTTTTCTAAGTGCCATAAAAACTTTAAATTGGCTCCTAAATTGTTTTCAAACTTCTGAAAGGTTAAATTGCGGATAATGGTAGATCTCTTTGGCTTAAAAAGGACAGGTATTAGTACGAAATTTCGTGGTCAGGCCGGATCTCGTTATTTTAGTGCGGCCAAATCACACCAACTTTTACAGCGTGCTTAACATATCAAAGTCATCGAAAAATTTTTAGCGCCCGAAATTAATCAACATTGGTCAGTATGATTAATTAATTGACCAGCAAGATTACAGAAGTTCTGTATTAAATGAAGACATTCAAGGACGAGAAAATTTTGTGAGCGGCACAAAATTAAAAATGTTAGATTCAAAAAACAAATTCTGAAAGCTAGTAACAATATTAGATTGGTCATAGGTATTTACTATTTGGTCAAGGTCCCTTGTATTTAGCACCTCAACACCAACATTCGGAGGCTTTATATAGGGACTTTTTAAAATGTTCGGTAAAGACCGTTATAATATCCTGGGTAATAACAGCAAAGCAAAACTTTTTGGGTTTTAATAAATAAAACTATAAGACTACACACTCAACTGTTAGTATGAAGATTTCGCCGGCTTGGTATATTCCCGCCATAGATAATTTAAATGTTTGGTACGAAAGTCACACCAATCCGGACTTGTCCGCTTTTGCTCCAAAATATGTCGGCGACTTTGTCCAAAATTCCCATAGCAAGGTTAATATGCTTCGGACTTGTTTAATTTTTGCTCCAATCTATGGGCTTTTCTTTAGAAAATACTACTACGTAAAAATGTTAAAAAATAAACTTGTTCTGTTTTTATTCCAGTCATTAATTGCTGCCCTTTTATTTAAATCTACCATATGTTGTTTCACAAAAGTGTCGGAATATTTTATATGGCCGACTTCCTGGTGTAGCTTGATAAAAAAAATGGAAAAACCAGTATATTTTAATAAATTTTGACTCCGTATTTAATTCTACATTAAAAATGTAAAATATCACACTATGCAATTTTTAAACATTGTGCCAAAATCCTAAGGATTACAGTTACGGAACCCGCCCAATTCGATGACCAAAACATGTCAAGGGGCTTTATGGTTTAGTGACTGTAACACTTACAATTTTGGCACAATGTTTAAAAACTGCATGCATGTAAAACATTGTGGTATAGTAAGAACATTTTAAAAGCCCAAATTCAGTACCCTTTGAAAATAATACAAAAAACATAAAAAAAGCCGCCTGCAATCGGACTATTTTATACAAAGGCGCCGCTATCCTTTATAGCGACGTGCCGATACACTATGGGATAGAAATCCAAAATTTTGGCCAAAAAGCAACTTTGAAATTTAAATGGCTCATGCTGTGTATTTCAAAGTAGACACTCTAAACTACATGTACGCAAAATTATAAAAGGATATGACGACTTTTATTGGGGTAATAGGAAACTTGAAAATGTATTTTAAGTAAACATAAATATACAACATTTAATCTACTTAGTTTATTATTAGCCTTGTTTACTAAAAAAGTAAAAGACTTTAAATAATAAGAGATATTGTTGTATTTCCGATGCAGTCTCGCGAAGTCTCGCTACTTTTGTCAAAGATTTTTTACCTTTTTCTTTATCAGTTTTTGTACTTACAATTGCCTTTCTACTTTTTGCTACTTCTGAGTGTAAGGACAGATACAAGACTTTTTATAATTTACAAGGTTTTCCATTTTAAAATTTAATACGTTTTGTCCTACACTGTATATCCTAAGAGATAAAAGCATTCTGATGAAAGATATGTATTCTACAGAATCTACCCAACAAAACAGTGTTTTTTATTTATTTTATACGTTAAAACATAAAAAAGTTGGAAAGATGTATCTCTATTACGCTTCGAAGAATAATTTAAAATTATTTTTCAGATTTGGATGGTCATATTTCCGAACCAAAAATGTAAAATGCATTTTAAAGATTTTTTGGTAGTGATATAATATTCAGGGTATTCCATTTAAAAAAATCATACCTATTGTCGTACCCTGTATATCATATGAGATAATAATCATCGGATTACTAATTAGAATACTACCGAATTAACATTTTAGTTTATTTTGTACAATAAAAAATATTAATGTAAAGGGGGTGTAAATTTATAATAACATATAAAAAGTTTTAGGTTTCCAAAAAGAATTTGTAATAAGTTATATTTTTTAAGTTATTTTTTATATTTATATTATATTTTTCCAGTAAAAAGCACCTCATTTTAAGTTAGATTGGTAAGTTTCAGAATTTTGACCAAAAAAATTAATTTCTATCCCATAGTGCGATGACCAGCTGCATCAACCGGCATATCATAAAAGAAATATAGCAAAGGCGGCCGCGAAGACAAGCATGCCGATTTATTTTTTTTAACTTTTAATCGGTACTGAGTAAATCAGCATACTGCTGATATCTTAAAAACCAGCAATAATTGACGTATAGTATTTTAGACATTTTTGATGTAGAATTTAATACAGACTCAAAATTTTTTAAAAATAAACAGGATATTCCATTTAAACAAACCTATTTGACAATAAAAATTATGCTTTTGAGACACTTTGTATATTAACTATATCTGTCAATAAAAAGAGTGTATTCAAATAAACATTTTTGTTTTTAGGATTATTTTTGTATCTTGTACAGGGGCGAAGTTATTTCGTGTATAAATAGAGTTGGGACACCCTGTATAGGGTTGTATTTAATGCGAAAATGCACCTTTTAAAACCGCGTTTAAAACAAATTGAGACAAAAAATATTAAGTAAAAATAAATGTTTACAAAAACAATTAAAAATATACCAAGGCGATTAAATTAGGTAAGAAAGAGTGTCGCACCAAAATTGGTACATGTGTGGCCTGCCCATTGGAAGAGCTCTCCATTCTAAACTTTGTATCGGTTAGTCGGAGTAGTAGGCGAAGTTTATCGACCTTTACCCAGGTAAATACAGTTACGCGTCCGGACCGACATTTTGTGACACTATACAGGGCGATCTAAAAAGCACTCGTTAATGCAGCAATGAAATTTGGTAACTGGTAAAGTAGCTACCTATTGTTAAAAGACCAGTTAAAAGACTGGAACATGTTTTTTTTTGTTTTCAGACAAGCACGACAGCTTAGGGCCTACCTCTACGGTACTTACGTACGCTTAAAATAGGACTTTTTGAAAACGGTAATAATAGGTCATCTACTTTAACTTTGTACTTGAAAAACGGCCTGTTCTATATACTTAATAGAGAATTATTGTACAGTGAAATAAGGCCAGGCACTAATAATACCGGCCTTATTTTGACATCTTAGCTTGGGCAGATGCATATTAGGATAAGGACTCCCTTAATAAGTATAGTGCCTGGCTTCATTTATGTCGGTTTTAGGTCGTGCCCTATTTTGGTCTTATTTTAACTTCGGAACTGTTCGTCTAACCGAACGGCTGCCGACTACAAAATCGAAAAGTTTTTAGAAGTAAAAATACTGAATACTTTGCCGTCGTTTTAAAATTTTAACTCGACCCTCGATACTCACTATTTATTGTCTTATTTAAAAATTTGTAAAGTTTCCTATTAGAATAGAGATACTGATAAAAATAATAAAAGAAAATGTTAAGAAAAGATGGGGCTTTAAAATCCATAACACTGATATAAAATTGTGACTTCAAATTATTCCACAGGGTGTTTGAAAATTTAGGTTAAGATGCAGCATTTGGCCCTCCCCTGTATAACAACTAATTCTATATTTTTTTGTAATCCTCATATTAAAGAATAATCTCCATGAAGGAAAGTACTATTAAAATAAAAAAGATAATTGAAATCGGTCAAAAACCCCAGAGTTAAGATTGAATTTGAACAAAATTTTGTTTGTCCGCTTTTTTTATCTTTGGACATTCCCACGAAGGCTGGAAGTCTAAATACTAACGTGGGTGTCTTAAGCAGGGTAAGAGGAAGTTTGTTAACACGGGACTTAAAAACTTGAAGATTTGGGGGGAAGGAAAGACCTTCGCTGGCAGTAAGTTCCACAGTCTAGAAACTCTAGGGATAAAAGAACGAACGAAATGGGAAGTTCGGGGCCTGTCCAATTGAACCGTATAGGGATGCATACGCGCGGCACTACGAGTTTCTCTGTTGGGAGCTGCAAGAGGAGGGACTATACTGGACAATTCATCGGAGCAGAAGCCGTAATAGTATCTATAAAAGAGCGATAGATCTCCCACAGCTCGACGATGGGCAAGAGAAGGAAGTCTTTGAGTAAATAAAGCATTATTAATAAGACGAACAGCCCTTCTTTGAATGGCAATAAGAATGCTGAGGGTTGCAGGGGATGCCATTCCCCAGACATGAGAACAATATTCCAAAGAGGGTCGAATTTGGGACACATACGAAGTGTATAAATTGGAAGGAAAAAATACTTTTTGGCTCGGAAAAGAAATCCAAGCTTTTTGAAGCCGCCGTGGCAATAGATACATTGTGTTTATGCCAGTTAAGGTTATTCTCAAAAGTGACGCCCACAAGGTTAAATGTATCCCCGCTCTGCAAAACCTGGTCCCTCATAAGCAAAGGATGTATGTTTGATGATTTTTTTGCGACAAGGAAAATGATTGTGTTTTGGATGCATTAAATTGAACGAGATTTTTGGCGCCCCAATCCAATATTAAATTGAGATCCTGTGAAAGTGATATCTGCATCGCCTTGCGTTTGCTTTCCAAGTCGGGTTGAGATATTGGTTTGGGAACCTAAAAAATGGAGTGAAGGATACTATCGTCAGCATAACTATGAATGGGATTGGTTGTGGTAGAAAGAAGGTCGTTGATGTGAAGAAGAAACAAAGTTGGTGCTAGTACTGAACACTGAGGCACTCCAGAATTAATTTCGTGAAAGCTTGAAGAGTGGCCATCAACAATGACTGATATACGTCGATTAGAAAGATAACTGGAGGGCCAAGAGCAGAGTTTAGTTGAAAGACTGTAGGAGGGAAGTTTATTAAGAAGTGCGTCATGCCAGACTTGGTCGAAAGCTTTAGATATATCAAGAGCAACGATCTGGGACTCACCTAGAAACTCAAGAGACTTGTTCCAGTTGTGTGAAACGAAGGAAAGAATATCTGCTGTAGATCTTTAGTGACTTTTTTGTTCAGGAGCGTATTCGGCCTGAGAGTGGAGCCAATTTAACATTTTGAGACCCTTTTAGGACCGAGTTATGGGCTAATCATAATAGACTAGGAGGTATGGGCGCCAATGTATAAGAAAATCTTCTCCTTGATCTCTTTTGCGGAATTTTGTTCAGAAAAAATGTTGATTACGACGATACATGATACCAGCTTGTATTTTGGTCGGAAATTTTTTAAACCGCTATCTTTTTACATCCGTCTTGACTTCTTAAAAATAAGAACAATAAAATTTTAACACTAAATAAACGGCTTGTAAAGAATTTTTACTATGATATGCGTGCGTCTTAACATAAATACATAATTAAGATAATTTTATAATGGCTCATTTAAATATCCTAAACATCGTTAAGGTAGGTAACAGAAACTTTCCTAGACACGTTGTAGGAAGTTTCTAGCAGGTCTTTTTTTTAGGTTTGATTATTAAGTAAAAATAGGATTTGTATAAATATACAGAGTGAACCAAAATGTAGATGCAAGTAGTAGTATTTCGAACATCACTGAAAATAAATGGAAGTCTTGTTAGAAATCCTTCTTAATTTTTTTATAGAAATTATTTTATTTCTTAAAAATAATTATTGGTTCAATAACTTTTTTGGCCCAGTTTTAAATTTTCATATTTTAATTAACTTTTTTTGGATTGTTTATTTATTTTAAATAATAGGTTATTACTTCATTAATAGTAATCTGCAATGATCAGAGCACTTTAAACAGTTTTAACAATAAAACCAAAAAATTCACGTTAGGTACGTCTCATGTACACAGAATTCGAACCTAAAACAACCAGGATCAAAAAGCAGGGTTACTACCAATAGGGCTAACTAACTTGTCAATCATTGAGCCATATTACCATATCCCAAGGACAACAAATTGTTCTACTGACAACAATTCAGTTATCCAAGTGACTGGTTTTTTAAGGGACTGGTTGTCCGACGCACATTTTTAAACTTTTTAAACTCTAAACTGCCCGATGGAACATAGCAATTTTTTCCCTAATTTTTACAGTAAAATTTAGATCAAATAGGATCCAAAACTACTGGTTTTCCTGACGGACATTCTTTGAATTTTTTAAACCTTGGACTGTCTGATAAAACATGTTTTATTTTTGGCATTTATTTATGCTTGCAGTAAAATTTGGATCAAATACGATCTTAAACACCATAATTTATTAAAAAATATTAATTATTTACCTATTTCTGCTGGTTGTACGACGGACACATATTAAAACCAACCACTCTTTTTTGCGAAACTTTGTTGAGTAAGGCCGCAATTATGATAAAAACAAATGATAAATACTCGTAGTTATTTACCAAAAATACCGACTTACCGACAGTGTAAACACTACGCCATTTATATTCTGATTTAAAAAATATCGTAGTAGTCCGACCGACTTTTCTGGGACCAAATATATACGAAAAAAGCCAATCTGAACGATTTAAAAAACATAGCATATTCTTTCTTAACAAGTACCATTCCCATATATTAATTTTTAAAAATAAACTTATTTAAATACTTAAAAGCGTTTTTTAATTTTAATATGAAGTTATATATACTATTGTTGCATGGGGACCAAGAGTAAACTTATAAAATACGTCACTTTGAATCACTTAAAGAACTAATAAAAAAGCCATAAATTGGAGAAATAATTTTTAGTTGGGGATTTTTTTTTAAGTGACTAATAAAACACTTGAATTTATATAGTTTCATTTTTTTTTAACAGGAACAAAGTGATTTCGCGATTGGGCAAATAAAAGTTAACTGACCCACATATTTTATTGCTTAAATTTGCGTTCCTTCTAATCTGACGCCGAATCGGTCGCTTCAGCGATTTACACTTGATCCGGCATTAAGTATACCCTGCATATTTTGACATGGTCAAAACAATACATTTTAAAAAATGATTACACCTTTTATTTTTTCTCAGCCGTTTCTAATTAGAACTAACCAGAAACGAATAAAAAATGTGTGAAATAAATCGCTATAAACAAAAAAAATCATAAAGATATTAAAGACTAAGGAAACGCAAAGATTAAAAAACACTCTGTAGTTAATAAACGAAGCAAGATAGTAAATTGCGGTTTTCACAAGTAAGCGTGGCTTGAAATTTAAGCCTTAGTTTTTGTGTAAGTAGTTACTAACTGAAAGAAATTAAATAAAAATAAAGAAATACATAAAAACACAGAAATTCTAGTTTTCTCGAACCCGATACTTTTATGTAAATTTTTAATTCTTGATAATCTTTTTATTAAAATATCTTATTTATTTTTAATCCGGTATAATTAGTAATATCAGCTTAAAACACGACAGTTTACATAAGAAGCCACTTCAACAGAAACCCAATTCTTTTCACCATGTTAAAGTTGAAAAACATGGTCTCTTCTAATTCGAATCCTTTACACTCTAATTGTCTTAGCATTTTAAACCGAAGGTAAATTTAATCTTGTGGAAAGTTGTGTTGGGTTTAAGTCTTGAAAGAAATATGTCTTAAGATCACACTTTTAAACTATGACGATACTAGAATTAAAATAATAATTTATAGACCAAGGTCGATAATTTTTGAAACCAAAAAAAAAAAAAATTTTTAGGATAATCCCTATGTAAAAGGTAAAAAATATATCAAAAATTAAAGAAAAAATAAATTACTTGTTTTCTGAGGTCGGAAAGGGACCGGAGGGGGAGTCAAAGGTCAAAAACTTTTTTTTTTATTTTCGGCAAAACTACAAGTCGTATGAAAAAGTTTAATGGCAAAGTTTGAGGTAATAAAAAATCTAAGATTTTTACACTTTCTTTACATACCCTCCAAATTAATGTTAAAAATTCAAATAACCAAGTTTTTAGCTATTTATTATTGTCTTTTACAAAAAAAACACAAAATTTGGTAAAAACTTACTTGTTTTTGTCTCAACTATACTATAATTTTTTGGATTAAAAATGTATATTTTTACATATTGTTTTGACTTAATATTGGAAAAGGATCCTTATTTTTATTCAAAATTCACGTGTCAAAATATTGACATTTTCAAAAAAGTCGGTGGGCTTTTTGTTCGTTGAAATCCTTACTTTTTAATGGTATAAAAAATACGTAGGGTGTTCAGTAAGTTGTGATACTTTGTAACTAAAATGTGCAGGAAAGTAACATTTTTTTTGTTTGTACATGTCATGACATGTCGTAGTCCTGCATAGTTATTAGTAAACTATCAGTTTTGCGCCAGTTCGTGTCCAGCGATTTTAGCGCAATGGCGGCGTGGACGACTATCGAGTGCCGTGCAATTTTGAAATACAACTTTTCAAGTGGGTTATCTCAAGAACAGTGTTTAGAAGAAATGAAGCCTATACTTGGTGATGACTGTCCATCTCGTGCGACCATATACAGATGGTACAAACAATTTCAGCGGGGCTCGTTTTCGCTTGAAGACGCCTCACGCTCAGGTCGACCGTGTGAAGTAGTTACTCCAGAAAACATATCTGCCGTCCAAAAAGCTATAGAAACAAACCGACGAATTACCTATGGACAGTTAGAACAGACATTGAACATTAGTTTAGCAACATTACACACGATCATATATGAGCACTTGGGTTTTAGAAAAATTTGTACTCTTTGGGTTCCACACAAGTTAACTCCCGAGCAGCAGACACAAAGAGTGAATTGGTGTAAAAAATGATGTCCAAATTCCAGGAGGGTAAATCTAAAGACATAGTGTCGATCGTCACGGGAGATGAAACTTATCTTTATTATTACGACGTCCCAACTAAACAACAGAGTAAGATATGGGTTCTCGAAGGTGAAACTCCGACCGAAGTTCGCAAATCAAGATCTGTAAAAAAAATAATGATAGTTGTTTTCTTTGGTTCAACAAGAATAATTAAACGTGTTGTTATCCGAGAACAGAAGACCGTAAATGCTCTCTGGTACACTACAGTATGCCTTTCAAAACTTATAGAAAAGTTAAGAGTGATTCGCCCAAACTCGCAACTCGCTAGCTGGTACCTTCATCATGACAATGCCCCACCTCATCGAGCTGAACTTACCAGTCAATTTTTAACAGATGCATGCTTGAGACTTTTGAAACATCCGCCCTATAGCCCCGACTTGGTGCCGTGTGACTTTGGGTTGTTTACTTTTGTCAAGAGCCTACTGAAAGGACAAAAGTTTAAAACTGAAGACACGCTACTGGAGGCCTGGGATAAAATATGCGCCGAAATTTCAAATGAAAAGTGGAAAGCTATTTTCAGTGACTGGTTTGTTAGAATGGAAAAGTGTATTCAATGTGGTGGAAATTATTTTGAAAAAATCAAATAAATGTACGTATATCTCAAAACTTTCCGAACATCCTACGTATATATATTACCTCGGTAAATTTTCTTAGACAATGGATTTCCATAGGACTTGTAGTTTTGCCGGAAATCGGCAAATCCGGTTATTACTATTAAAAACTTAACTTCTTTTACTTCCCGATAGCCCGAACTTTTTGTTATTTTCTCCACACTTTTTAATGGGATTGGGAAATAAGGTTTTTTTTCGATATTAAGTCAAAATAATGTGAAAAAATAAAAAAATTAACCAAAAAAATTTAAGTACCTATATTTGGGACATGCAGCAAAGGTATGTTTTCACCAAATTTTGTGAAAATAATTTATTTTTGTAAAAATTAAAAAAAACTTGGGTATTTGAACTTTTTACATACATTTTGAGGTTATGTAAAAAAAAGCGTAAATACAAAAGTTGTAAATCTTTTTATTGCCTACAACTACTCTGCTATTCATTATTTTTTCCTTAGGACTTGTAGTTTTGCCGGAAATCGGAAATCGAGAAAACCCGTATTTTACACTTAAAACCTCCATCTCCCCTTTCCCGACCTTAAATCTCCCGTAGTTTATTTTTCTTTTAATTTTTGTTATATTCTCTACTTTTTTAATGGGTTTTATCCTACTATATTTTTTGTCACTTTTTACGTCTTTTAAAGGCTTCAAGCACTGATCTATTAATAAGGAAGTTGTAGAGGATCTTTTCTTTTTTGCGATTATAATTTCTCCTTTTACAGACTCTAAGAGAGCAACACGAAGCGCTACTCTCATGCTTTCCATTTACAATCCACCTTAAGAAGCCCCGAACTGCCCACGTTGACCAATCGCTCGTTTCTAGACCCTTATATATCCATTTTATTTTTTACACGCTTTTATTAGTTTGGGTTGACACTATCTAGCTATCTATCTATCTATCTATCTATCTACCTATGTAACGGAATCTTTGAGCCTAATTTTTACCAACTTCCAGCGATTCAATTTCTTTGAAACTTTGCATACGTATCAAGGACCGATGACAATGCAATAATTTAAAAACAGTATCCCGTTATCCTGATTAGGACCGCCAGGATAAATAAATTCCTTTACAGATCCTCTGTGTCTCTTGACAAAATGGCGAAGGAATTTTTAGTGAATAAACTGGAGCATTTATTTTTAAAAACTAATTGATATATCGAACTAAAAAATGAAAAATAAATAATAGTTTAAAAACTAAAAAACACGCCTTTTATATGCAACCGAACTAAAAATTAGAAAATAATTTTTCATTACAAAGAGTTTGTCACTTCAGAATAAAAAGCGTGGGGTGCTTAATATATTAAATGTTATAATTATTCTATTTGCAAATATCTATGAGGGAAAAGTTATGAAAAAATAGTAAAATGCACCCCACGCTTTTACTCTGAAGTGACAAACTCTTTGTAATGAAAAATTATTTCTTTAAGAATGATGTAAGCAAAAGCAAAGTCCATCAGACACACCGTAGTTCCGGCTTTGTTCAAAATAATGAGAGCATCTCTCGTTACAAATATAAAATATAAATAATTAAGATCTATTATTTATTTATCTACAGAACTAATGATAATTACGTCACAATCAAACCAAAACTAATTAAAAGATGTTATTTAAAAGTATTTATTTAAACTACACAATTCTTTAACACGGTATTTACAAAAACCTTGACATTAGTGAAATTTATGTAATTAAAATGCCGGCTCTCTTTTGGAATAAATTATTTTTATTATAGGTTGACGCGAGATACTGTAAAATAAAATAAATCATATAATAAATATACAGGGTGTTACTAAATGATGTTTAAAAAAATTAAGAGCAGATTCTACATCTAAAACAAAAAAAAATCTATATACAGGGTGATTCAAAAATCGATCACGAAATTTAAGGGAGTGATTCTACTTGACAAAATAAAGGTAGAGTTTCATATAATTTTTTCAAAATGTCAAATGTTTTCGAGTTGCAAGCCGTCAAAGTTCAATTTTATTTTGGTTTTTCGCCATATTGCATTAATTTTTAATCAATCCAGTTGATATTTGGCACACAAATCAAGCTTTGCAGATTCTAAAATTTTAAGACAAAAGTACCTTTTTAAATACCGCCAGAGGGCACTTTACCTAAAACTTAAAATTTATTTACGTCATAACTTTTTTATTTTTGACAGATATCGCAAAGCTGGGGGCGCCATTTTATAGACAATCAAAACCTAAAAATAAGGTACTCTTTATGAGTCGATAAACCTCACCGTTTAGTCACCAATAGACATCAAAGTGTTCATCAATTTCAATCAAATTACCTACATACACACAGGGTGTCCAGTAACGCAACCGACAAACTTAACCAAACGATTCTTTAACAACAAATAAGAAAAAACTTTATATAAACATATATCCTAAACGTCTTAGTATTTGAACTACGGGGTGTTAAAAATAAAAAAAAGTTTTTTTTATATATTTAACACACCGTAGTTCAAAAACTAAGGACATATGTTTATATGAAGTTTTTTTTTTATTTTCTGTTGTAGAATATCCCCGTAAGGTATGTCGGTTGAGTTACTGGACTATGTATGTAGGTAATTTGATTGAAATTGATGAAAACTTTGATGTCGATTGGTGCCCAAATGGTGAGGTTTATCGACTTTAATAAAGAGTACCTTATTTTTTAAGTTTTTGATTGTCTATAAAATGGCGCCCCCAGCTTTGCGATATCTGTCAAAATAAAAAGTTATGACGTAAATAAATTTTAAGTTTTAGGTAAAGTGCTAAAAAGCTACTTTTGTCTTAAAATTTTAGAATCTGCAAAGCTCGATTTGTGTGCCAAATATCAACTGGTTTGGTTAAAAAATAAATGCAATATGCAAACCAAATAAAAATTAAACTTTGACGGCTTGTAACTCGAAAACGAATGACATTTTGAAAAAATATATATGAAGCTCTACCCTTATTTTGTCAAATAGAATCACCCCTTAAGTTTTGTGATCTATTTTTGAATCACCCTGTATAGATGTGTCTGAAAATACCCCTTTCTCGTAATTGTGGACGCAACTACGGCTATGTATAAAATTGTTTTAATAATAACCCAATAACATATGTCAGTGGCGTGGGTGCCGGCAAGTCTAAATCTTTAGCGGATTTGTGCAAAATTAATGTTTCTAAAAAGTGCCGCTTGGACTCCGTTCTGTTTTTTCCTAATAAATGAACGACAAATACTTTATTGATTTGTTTTTAAGAGCTTTTTATTGTTTTAAAAGTTATAATTTAAATTCGAATTATTTTAGATAGAGACGTTTCTAAACAATATTTTTTTTCAGGTATGTGTCCCAAACAAGACGTATGACCAAATATATGACAATAGTAAAATTAACTTATAATGGGTAAGTAACAGAGGGGCGTCATGGCTCTCTTCTTAAACACACGGAGATTACCTATAAGATCGGTAGGAATATTAGCGATTTTAATTACCGATGGGGGCGCTGCTAAACGTAAACAAAGTCGAAAATAATATGCAGGTAGCTAGCTTTGATCCTATTACGGATTTCGTGTATTGAAACGGTTTAAAATACTGTTTAAGTTTCAATACAGCGGTGAATTTGTATAGATTTATACGTATTAAGTGTGTTAAAACTCGATTTGTGAGTTTGAGTAGTGCCCTTGATGGTTTAACAGACTTTTTGTTAATGGTGATTAGTGAAGAAAGCGCCATGTAAAACTTTTTCGGAATGAGTAAAGAACTGTTTTTGACGCTAAGCTCAGTATTTTCATACCTCAATTGCACTCCCGATAGTAGGTGCACAGTGGAAGGAGAAGAGATCTTGAATTCCAATCATATTATTTTGATTATAGACACGTCTTTTTATTTTAGATGTTAATGGCTCTTCTGATAACATAATAAACGTTTTAATATAGGTAAAAAAGATTTTTTGATAACAATGATAGCAAAACACACAGCTATTGACGCACAAGGCTCAAAAACGCGTGTTAAACATAACGAAGTAAATAAATAATGTATTATATTTATATCCATTTCAATGGTTTAACATGTCCGATCACCTATTTTCTTAGGTTGTATCATTGCTTGTTAGTGTCATAACTTGTTTTTTCTCGGTAGATTTTAATTTTAGAAAAGAATTTTTATTCTTCCATATTCTTTGCACAAAAAAGGTAAACTTGATAAATATCGCTACAAGCAACCGTTTTTGGGATATTGCAGATTAAGATTAAACATTTTATTCCATTCCAATATTTCCCATTGCATTCCTCCACGCTTTATCTAAGCTACCTGGTAGTGTCCAAAATCTCTATACAAAATGTTACCACAAATTTGAGCCAAAATACAACGATCTAATGCAATTTATCCAAGTCGAAAGGTTGCTGGTTTGCAAGATACAGAGTGTCAAATTTTCCAGTTATTTTTTTTACTTGGACACCCTGTATCTTGCAAACAATTAACATATATTTTGGTGTAAGGAAATTGTAGTACTAATTTGTACAGATCTTTTAGAAAAACATGGGTGACCCAAATAAAACGTAAAGGATTGCAATTTTTTTAATGTGAAATAGAATGTTTAATCCAAAATATCTCAGAAACGGTTACCCGTAGCGATATTTATCAACTATATTTTTTCTGTAAAAAATGTGGATGAATGAAAATAATCTACTTAAATCATATTATACCGAGGCAAAAAAGTTATGACACCTTCAACAAAAACAAAGGACTGCATGTGGTTCCCTTTGTATTGTATGAGTAGCTTTTGATTCCTTACTTTAAAAACTCTGTAATACCAAATTTTGTAAAAATAGTCCAATAATAAATAAAATATTTTAAAATAAATAAAATAAAATAGAAAGTTTGGCAAAAAATGGTCAACTTTTCGACCAAGGTCGTGAGATCGTTATATTTTTGCACTAGGAGTCTATGGTAGGATTTTGTTCAGATCTTTTGGAGACACCCTGTATAGTAGAGTTCTCAGGATTTCATTAGATATTGTGAGCAATATTTTAAAAGACGTTGTTAGCAAAATATTTTTTTTCGACGACCGCTAAAAAATGCAGTTTTTTAATCGTGAACATGAAGGAAAAGTACTCCATTCTAGTACACTACATAAAGTTTGAAAAAAATACTTTTTTAACACTTCGAAGCTTTTTTCACACTCTGAATTAGTGTTTTGTTTTCATGCCAACTACAATAAACTTAAATATCAATTAATGCAATGTAACAGTAATCGCGACATGAACTGAACCAAACGGTCAAGTTACCTTTGATTTTGTCATTATTTCTTTTAGTTCATGTGTCACTAGTTTTAAAATTTAACACTTTGTGACTAAATTTAATAGAAATTATTTAAAATTATTAGTAATAATGAATTTGGATGACTAAGAAATTAAAAGGAATTTATACTGTTTTAGTATTATTTCTACAAAAAAGTATGTACATACAATTTTATAAAATTAAATCATAACGGCATGGTTATAAAGAGGATAATTGTTTTTGAAAAATAGGGATGCTATAATTTTTTGTTGCAATATAATGGCTGTGCTGTTAAAATTAAAATAATGGGTTTAAACAAATAAAACATGCGGTCAATGAAAAATATAGTATGTAACACATGCATAATAGTATATTACATTACAAGTGTGGAAAATGACTAATTTCACACGAGTGGGAATATTGTAGCACGAGGCGTTAGCCGAGTGCGACAAACCCACGAGTGTAAGAAAGTCATTTTCACACGAGTACTGTACACTATTTTTCCTACGACCACAAATGATTCACCAAAAAATAAATAAATTAAAGTTTGTCTGTTCAGAAAAAATAAAAAACAATTGAGAACTTTGCAACACTAGGGTGATATTTACTTTGCAACACTAGTGTGATATATACTTTTCCTCACTGCTATATTATACTGTTTTGACAATATTTTTACATCGAAAATCACCTACCTAGAAGCATTATACAACTTTTATCATTTTGGAATTTAAAAGGCCCTCACTTAATAAAATTGTATGGTTTTGTTAGGTAATAACGCTAATAGTTTAATACGGTTTTCTGCTATTATAAGTATTTTTTTTTTAAATTATCGATTCTTACATATTTTAGACACTCTTCTAAATAAAACGTAAGTGGTGCATATCCAAAATATTCCGTTTTTAAAAAATATCAGTAAATAAACTTACGGGACCGGGGAGTGAAAAGGGGTGCTGGGTGGGGTAAAATTGGTAAAACGAGTTAATGAAACTAACATATAAAATTAAGTAAAAATAACAGTTTTTCCTCATATTTTTAAGAAAAAATATAAAAAATATGAAAATTGTAAATGCATAACCTAAAGTCCTAAAAGTAAGGAAAAACGACTACCAAACGTCAGTTACCATGCAAAATATGGAAAGCATTTGGCAACGTCGGAAGGGTCTGATTCTATTTATGAATGGATAAAAGAAAGTGGATTCATAAAGTGTGTATTAGCCTTAGGTTTAATTAGGGATTAAAAAAAAGATTTAACTAGTTGTTTGAGTATACGAAGAAAGAGAGGAAGGAATTTGATCTATAGGCTTTTTTTCTCTGGCGCTTTAGGTCGAACGGTCAAGCGGCAAGGCTGCCTCTATAAAGTACGTGCTCAAAGGTAGAAGGGCGATTTTTAATTTGATCTTCTTACCTGACAACACTGTGCCAGTCAGTGAAAGTTGTTTTTGTGGTTATGTCTATTTTTGTTTATGTTTTTATTTTTTCGTAAATTTTAATAAATATAAAATAAGATGATTTTCGCTAATTTGGGTTCTACCGTTTAAGGTAAATAAAAAGTTTTTTTACTGTCACTACAATAAATATTTCACTTGCAAAACCAATAGCAGTTTTTATAATGACATCATAATATGTATCACACCAGTGTTGTAAAGTACTTTGCAACACTAGTGCTGTAAAGTACTTTGCAACACTAGTGTGATATAACGCATTTTCTATGCATGAAATCAGTGTGCTATTTGCTATTTTCACAAGTGGTCGTAGGAAAAGTGTCTTTTTTTACTCATGGGATTGCCGCACTCGCTTGACAGCTCGTGCTGTCAAACTTTTCATTCGTAAAAAAACTATTACTTTATGTACTTGTTACATAAATTACTTTTAAAGGCCGATCATTATGCCAAGATAATAATAAACTGGTCTTAAATACAAATTGATAATCATAATTGCATGTGTTGTTTTACAGTTTCAATAATATTTAAAAAAGAAACAAAAAAGTCAATTAAAACCCTCTTTTGCATCAAAGTGTACAAAAATAGCTATTTACGTTACTAGACCGGAAAATGGTATTTTACGGGTCGACGAAAAACATTTACAGGGCGAGCCGTAGGCGAGTCCTGTAGTTTTGAGGAGACCCGTAAAAATTATTTCCGGTCGAGTATCGTACATAATTTTTTTAATTGACCGGAAAAAACTGTGTAAATTTTTAGTGTTATATTTAAACGACAATAAGGACGCTGCTTCAATTATTTCATCTGGATTTTCCATGTCTGACTCCATTTTGGCAAAATGATGCTTTCTTTACTTTACAATATCTTGAACTGTCAAATAGTAACAATTGAACTCTGACAATTTTTGTCATGGCTAACAGGATTTTTGATATCAGGGACCGGAAAGTAAATGAGAGACCGGAAAGTAAACTAGGGACCGGAAAGTAAATTAGTCCTGTAAAATAGCATTTTCCGCTTAAAAATTGAGTGGAAAATTCAATTTTCCGGTCAATTAAAAAAGAATTTAAAAAGGTATTAAAAATAATTCTTGGAAGACATTATGTATAACTAGGTTCTAAGAAATTGTATAAAGAACAATGGAGGTAACTTCAAAGTGTACATATATTAAGAAAGAAATATTGAAGAAATATGAGTTGTATTGACTATTATTATTTTTTTATTAGCCTTGATAAGTCAGTTTTGATAAATATCCGGCGTAAATTTCTTGTACACAGAACGGTTTAAGTTTTAAAATTATTGGAATGAAGCATAATTGCTTATTTTCAGAAAAATCATCATACACGTTTAGCTAAGTTAAAAGGTTCATAGGCAATGCGTGGTTCCAACGCGTGTAGAATACTAACAGGTAGAGAATAGACAAAAAATGTCGGCAAAGAAACAGTGTCTCACCGGTACCGCTTTGTTATTTCTTTACTTGCCTATGAACCTTTTTTTTGACTGAACGTGTATGCGATATAGTAGCGATATTAAAGATGAGCCACAAAATGTTATTTTGATAAAAACATTCAATTTTTTTCTTCTAACCAAGGTTAGTTTATATTTATAAGGTTGCGACATATCTTCAACTTTTAGGCGGTTCGAGGTCGGGGACGCAAGGAAGGGCACTCCACGGAGAAAAGTTGGCAAGACTGGGTAAAATCAAAGCTGATGATCAATCCAGTGGCGTCTAGAATTTGCGCATTTCATTTTGCATTGTTTTGGAAGTGATGTTTGTTGAAAGATGTAATTCCAAATGTTTTTTATTTATAGTAAAAGAATTTACAACTTAATAACAATTAAAAACTGTTGTGTAAACGGTTGTTCTACTAATACAATAAACTATATATCTCCGCCACTGAATAACATGGCCGAAAAATGGGAGATGTGACGTCATAACACGTCAAAGCAATATGGCCGAATGTCACGACCTTATATAGACCGACTTTGCTTCTAACCGCGCAAAAACCACTGAACAACCAGACAAGGTTATCTTTTAATGCAAAAAAAATTGATTAAGTCAGCTTAAAAGCTTATGGCCGTCATAAATTACCTAAAATCTTCTTCAAAAACTATCTAGAGAAGTTTTCTTTTGTGTACAGACACAAATGCGTTATTGAATAGTTATCCGAAGTTTAAGGGTCAACTTACAGACTTCCAACTTGCGCCATCATAGCGAAACTTTCAGGAATAATGGCCGAGGCCTTCCGTGAATAGTAATTTTGGACAATAAGGACTTTTGAAATCAGGCCAAATCTATTTTCTTCTATGAAGGATGGCGGAGGTTTTATTAAGTCGGTTTTTTTCCTAAAAAAATAAGTTTATAAAGGCCGCTTTCAGCAAAGAATACCAATCCATAGAACCTATCCTATCTTTTATACTTTTTAAGTAAATTCCGTTTTAACATATTTTTATTCCAAATGTCTATTTAAATGTAAGTAGGCTGTGATATAGCTGTGCCTATTTACTAAGCCGTTATTGCAAAATGTAAATTTGTTGGAAAAAAGCACAAAATTAAAAGATTTTGTATTATCTGCCACTATTTTTAAAATTCACAGAAAGAAAAATCATTAGTTGCTTATAATGCTACTTCCAATAACATTTATTTCAGCTGAATGTGGTAATGATACTTGTGTTTTTAAACAATCCTAATAACGCCTCTGGTCAGTTATGACGACATTCTGTGACCTATAACTCGTTTCTTCCATTATCCATAATCACTGTGTCAATTTTTTTAAAGCAACTATTAAGGTTATCAGATGGTTTCTCATGGAATAACTCTATACTAAAGTAAACCATTTTTTTCACATCCTACCAGTATTATATCATTTTGTTGTTTTAGAAGAAGGGTTTTTATTTAAAATCATTGAAATTTCTTTTAAACTGACTAAAACACAAGTAATCAATAAATGGTCTTTGTTATTTTCTTAAGAAAAATATTAATGGTTGCTATGTCACAGCCAACTTTAATTTAAATAAACATTTGGCTAAAATTTTGTAAAAACAGATTTTACTAAAAAGCACAAAAGATAGGTATAGACAACCTATACACCATTTGAAAGAGTATTTTATTTGTCATCATGTGACGTAAAAAAATACAGGGTGTTCCATTTAAAATAAGAGAGATATGGCTGTTTGAATTTCTGAAAAATTGAAATTATTTTTTGATCACCCTGTACAATATTTGATCTTGATTTGACCTACGTATGATATGGCAGACTTTTTCTAATCTTGTTACACATTTTAAAGTTTAAAGTGTTATAAGTGTTAAAGTAAAATCAATTTAATTTAACCTCTGCATTTTTCAAAAAATCAAATATCACAAAAACGAATAAAATTAGACACTTAGTACTATAAACAAACTTCAGTTATTTTTTAAAGTAGAATCTAAAACTGTCATAAAATATAGGGTGTTCCATTTCCAAAAATATAACTTTGATACGTCACACTTTTTGAGACACCCTGTATAGACTAAAATAATTTTATACTGTGGTCTTATCCGACCTGTATGTGTTCCAGTATTTACTTTTTTAAAAACCCCATGGTTATCAAGCTACAGACCGTGTCGAATATGGTGGGCCACCCTTTATATATCTTTATTAGTTTTAAAAATATGGCCATCCAAATCTGAAAAATAACTGTAAACTTCAATTAGGTATTTCACGGTGATATTTGCAAGTAGTAAGCTCATTAAAAATTCTTTGTATTGTTTTTTAAAAATAAATATATTATATATTTTGTTCCGCTTCAGAAAATCGTTACATGACCATCTTTTTTTTATAAAAAGAAAATCTATATAAAAAATTTACCCCACAATGAATGCTACACATTTTTTCAAATACACCCTGCAATGTATGATATACATTTTTTCAAATACAGCTTGCAACATATAAATCACATTTTCTCTTAAAGTAAGGCCGCCCACAGAAAAATAGCATGCAAAGCAAAATCCTATTTAGGTACTTATATACAGGGTGTTATGGAAATACTT
>JACEGR010003472.1:0-104151 GCA_014170235.1 Listronotus bonariensis | reverse complement strand
CAAAGTACTTAACAACACTCGTGTGTTATATATTATGATGTCATTCTAAAAACTGCTACTGGTTTTGCAAATGACATATTTATTGTAGTGACAGTAAAAAAACCCAAATTAGCGAAAATCATCTTATTAACGTTAAGTTACTACACAGTATAAGCTTTCTTTTTAATATTAGAAAGAGTAATAATAAAATTTACGAAAAAATAAAAACATAAACAAAAATAGACATAACCACAAAAACAACTTTCACTGACTGCTCGCTCCAGTGGCACAGTGTTGTCAGGTAAGTACATCAAATTAAAAATCTCCCTTCTACCTTTGAGCACGCACTTTATAGAGGCAGCCTTGCCGCTTGACCGTTCGACCTAAAGCGCCAGAGAAAAACTCCTATAGATCAAATTCCTTTCTCTTTGTCTTCGTGTACTCAAACAACTAGTTAAATCTTTTTTTTTTTTTAATCTCTTAATTAAACCCGAGGCTAATACATACTTTATGAATCCACTTTCTTTTATCCATTCATAAATAGAATCAGACCCTTCCGACGTTGCCAAATGCTTTCCATATTTTGCATGGTATAACGGA
Source organism: Listronotus bonariensis (assembly GCA_014170235.1). Taxonomy (NCBI): domain Eukaryota; kingdom Metazoa; phylum Arthropoda; class Insecta; order Coleoptera; family Curculionidae; genus Listronotus; species Listronotus bonariensis. The sequence goes on along the minus strand of JACEGR010003472.1, from coordinate 103,572 downwards.
CGTTTAGTAGATTGTTTTTTCTTACTTTTAGGACTTTAGGTTATGCATTTACAATTTTCATATTTTTTATATTTTTTCTCAAAAATTTGAGAAAAATAAAATGTTTACTTAATTTTACATGTGATGTTCAGTTTCATTAACTCGTTTTACCAATTTTACCTCACCCAGCACCCCATTTCGCTCACCGGTCCCGTAAGTTTGTTTACTGATATTTTTAAAAACGGAATATTTTGGATATGCGCCACTTACGTTTTATTTAGAAGAGTGTCTAAAATATGTAAGTATCAATAATTTTTAAAAAACCCTTAAAATAGCAGAAAACCGTATTAAACCGATTTTCGATGTAAAAATATTGTCAAAACAGTATAGTATAGCAGTGAAGAAAAGTACATATCACACTAGTGTTACAAAGTAAAAATGACATTAGTGTTGCAAAGTTCTCAATTGTTTTTATTTTTTCTGTAAAGACAAACTTTATTTTTTTGGTGAATAATTTGTGGTCGTAGGAGAAATAGTGTACAGTACTCGTGTGAAAATGACTTTCTTATACTCGTGGGTTTGTCGCACTCGTGTGAAATTAGTCATTTTCCACACTTGTAATGTAATATACTATTTCAACCTAGTATTGAACTGTAGATTTCAACACGCGTGTGAAATTATTCGTTTTCTAAAGGATCAAGAATTGCGTTCTATGTCAGTCTCATTAGTGATCGTAGGAAAATAACTATTTTAATTGTTAGAAAGTAAATACCTGTTCAATGTTGTAAATTTAACATCAGCGTCTAAAGGTGTGAACCGGCCATCATCTTCTTGTCTTAGTTGGACCCATCTCTTGATTGCCTGAATTAAATCAGGGTCTATACTGAAATGAAGTTGAACTTTGGATAACGCTTCCAAAATTGATATAGTGGCTCTATGACTTCCCAACATTGGGTGTTCACTAAACGAATCATCTGCCTTCTTAAATGATAGTATTGACTGAATCTGCAAGGTTTCAAAAAATTAGTATTATTTTTTTTTATTCTTATATAAAAGAACCTATTATAACTTTGAAACCTATTATTTTTTATACACAGATATTTAAAATATGGCCTTTAAAATTATTCTCAGTCGTTCGTCATCATCTGTAGTATAGAAGGAACAGTTTAAAAATGTAAATTCGGTGCTCTTTGGTAAGAAAAAAATCACAAAAAGTTTAAAACAAATAAATCGGCATGCTTGTCTTCGCGGCCGCCTTTGCTATATTTCTTTTATGATATGCCGGTTGATGCAGCTGGTCATCGCACTATGGGATAGAAATTAATTTTTTTGGACAAAATTCTGAAACTTACCAATCTAACTTAAAATGTGGTGCTTTTTACTGGTGAAATATTGAAAAAAAATTATAAATTATTACAAATGCTTTTTGGAAACCAGAAACATATTATATGTTACTATAAATTTACACTCCCTTAACATTATTATTTCTTATTGTACAAAATAAACTAAAATATCAGCTTGTTTGGTTAATTCGGTAGTATTCTAATCAGTAATCCAATGGTTATTATCTCATATAATATACAGGGTACGACAATAGGTATGATTTTTTTAAATGGAATATCCTGAATATTATATCACCACCAAAAAATCTTTTAAAAGGTTCTAAAAAATATTACATTTGATGTGTCTATCTCAATTAGTTTCTGGAAATATGACCATCCAAATCTGAAAAATAATTTTAAATTATTCTTAGAAGCGTAATAGAGATACATCTTTTCAACTTTCTTTATTTTTTAACGTATAAAATAAATAAAAAACCCCGTTTTGTTGGGTAGATTCTATAGAATCCATAACTTTCATCAGAATTCTTTTATCTTTCGGGATATACAATGTAGGACAAAACACATTAATTTTTAAAGTGGAAAACCTTGTAAATTATAAAATTTTTTTGTATCTGTCCTTACACTCAGAAGTAGCAAAAAGTAGAAAGGCAATTGTAAGTACAAAAACTAATAAAGAAAAAGGTAAAAAAATTTGACAAAAGTAGCGAGACTGCATCGGAAACACAACAATAGCTTTTATTATTTAAACTCTTTTACTTTTTTTATTAAATAGGGCTAATAATAAACTAAGTAGATTAAATGTTAGAAGTGGTCATATCCTTTTATAATTTCGCGTACATGTAGTTTGGAGTCTCTACTTTGAAATACACAGCATGAGCCATTAAAATTTCAAAGTTGCTTTTTGGCCAAAATAATGTATTTCTATCCCATAGTGTATCGGCGCGTCGCTGTAAAGGATAGCGGCGCCTTTGTATAAAATAGTCCGATTGCAGGCGGCCTTTTTTTGTTTTTTGTATTATTTTCAAAGGGTACCGAATTTGCGCTTTTAAAATGTTCTTACTATAAACTTTGTTCTTCTGCTTAGCAGAACATTAATCTTCATTAACAACACACAGATTTTTTTTTTCTCCCATGCCAAATTTTAGTTGGAAATACCCCCAAATATGTTTTCAAAAAGTTTGTGCTCCTAATATTAATAGTGCCCATTGCGGCGAAGTCGTGAGTCTTAACAGTGAGGTAGTACGGGCCACTAAATCTTATTTTTTCGTATTTATTTCGTAAATTACAAGGCTAAACAAATTAAATGTAAAAACAGTTTTATAGGAAATTCATTTTTCTACAGAAATGGTCCTTAGTACAAAATCAGTAAGACTGATATTTTCTGAGATATCAGCCGTTACAGTTTACGTAGCATTAAATAAATGTCTTCAATGGAAATCCAATGCAATACGTTACCTATGAAATTGTCTTTTACATTTTTCTGTAGCTCTTTTCTTTTAGGAGATAAAAGGAAAAAAATGCTAATTTAAAAATAACTTAAGGTTAAAGCACGCTGGGCGTTCAGGTTTCAGTAGGCTCACAGTCCGGTCAAATATTTTACATGCTATTTAAATATCATTTAAGGTAATACATTTAAAAAGCATGTAAAATATTTGACTAAACCGAGAGAATACCGAAACCTGAGCGCCTGATGTGCTTTGCCCTTAAGGTTTAGTGTCGCTATGAGCACTTTTGTAGAGCATTTTATTCCAAAATACCAAATTTCGGAGTTGCCGCAAATTTCTAGAAAATATATATAGTGTGTCTTAAGAAAGTTTTTAAACGCTTAAGACAAGAAAAACTCCGTTCCACTAACAGAATTAATAATCAAAATCCCGAGCACTAAAAATACACCGCGGAAAAGTGCACTTCAACTTATGGATAATGTTTATTTTATAGTCTCTAAAACTGTCAGTGTGTAAAGGCGCTAAGGCTAGCGGTTTACCAAGCAATACACCTGATACTCACACCCGCGATCTCTGGCCGCCGGCAAGTATAGCGTTGTCATGGCAACGGAGCGTCAAAGCGTAAACAAAATCCCGCATGAGGTGTATACTTTGGTCCGTTTTATATTTGCAATATACTTACTGATCGCGGATTGTGATGTCGCGTTGCTGAGAGCGGAGGAAAGCGACTCGCGCCAGCGGTTGAATTTATCTGCTAGATTTTCCATGGCGAATTTTACAAAAAGGAATAGAAATGAGAAAAATGAATTCAATAATAGTAATATGTTTTTTTATGTTTTGTAATTTTTTTTTTTGGTGAAGTGGCACTTCACTTACTACACCTGAATAGCCGCCACTGGTTCCCATCATAAAAATTTACCATTTAAAACACTGCTACTTACTTTTCCTGGAAGTAATTCTAATATTTCCAACTTTTCCGTGTAGTTTGGTTGCTTATAAAACTGTTTTATACTTAAAAGTGGCGTTAATGAAGCTAAAGCGTCAGTTAGACCTCCTCCTTCAATCGTTCGTATTTGAGGTATGGCTAAACCTCCGGTTATGGTTAGTTGTCCTTTTTCTGAACCAGGTACTACACTTTTAGGCGTATCCAAGTGAAGTACTTGACTAAATCCAGATTCCTCATTGAAGTTCCATATCCTGAAAATAATAAATACTGTCTAAATAAAATTGTCTATACAGGGTGATTCAAAATCGATCACGAAACTTAAGGGAGTGATTCTACTTTTGACAAAATAAGGGTAGAGCTTCATATAAATTGTTTTCAAAATGTCATTCGTTTTCGAGTTACAAGCCGTCAAAGTTCAATTTTTATTTTGGTTTTTTCGCCATATTGCATTTATTTTTTAACCAATCCAGTTGATATGTGGCACACAAATCAACCTTTGCAGAATTCTAAAATTTTAAGAAAAAAGTACTTTTTTAAATACCGCCAGAGGGCACTTTACTTAAAAACTTAAATTTATTTACATCATAACTTTTTAATTTTGACAGATATTGTAAAGCTGGGGGCGCCATTTTATAGACAATCAAAAATTTAAAAATAAGGTATTCTTTATTAAAGTCGATAAACCTCACCGTTTAGGCACCAATAGACATCAAAGTTTTCATCAATTTCAATCAAATTACCTACATACATACAGGGTATCCAGTAACTCAACCGACAAACTCTACGGGGCGATTCTACAACGGAAAATAAAACTAAGACGTTTAGGACATATTTTATATGAAGTTTTCTTCATATTTCTTATTGTAGAATTCAGCCCGTTAAGTTTGTCGGATAAGTTGTGAAACACCCTGTATATTTATATGGTATGGGTCTAAGCTCTCACTTTTAGATAAAAGAAATAAAAACCATTTGAAATACGTTTTGCCTGAGTACCTGATTTCAACTAAAAACATTAGGGTTTTAAAAAACATCACTTATATTACCGGGCTTTAAATATTTGCAGAGTAATAGTTATTTACATTACAAGATGCGAAAGTTTACTTTGGTGTGAGGTGGTTTTTAAATGGCCGAGACGAAGCCGAGGCTATTTAAACCTCCGAACACTTGAAAGGCCTTTCGCATCGTGTAATGTATTATATTTTTTTCTGCTACTGTTCTATGTATCGCATAATTTAATAATCATTAACATCATGTTTTAATAGAAATATCAGAGATTTTTAAATTTTACCTGTTAAAAATTAATCCATAGCAACACATTTATTGTTGACATTGTCTGTCATCAGCACTTGTCAGGATATTGAATTATTGTTAATTTAGTATAAATCCATTCCCATTTTAAAATGTTAAATGAATATGAAAAATGGCATCCAAAAGGCAGCTGACCTTGCGTGTGCCTCACTTCTGCCAGACAAATCTAAAGAGAGGTACCATCAAACATATAAATCGTTTTCTGAATGGCCTGCTACAAAAAATGTGGGGCGGATTGACGAGAATGTGATGTTGGCGTATTTTCAAGAAAAATCCGAATCTTTATCACCACCAACCCTCTGGTCTGTATATTCCATGCTCAAGTTAACAATTTCCGTAAACAAAAATCAAGATATTTCGGAGTTCAAGAAACTAGTTGCTTTTTATTAACAGGAAAAACGATGGTTATGAGGCAAAAAATAAAAATTAAAAAGAAAGAAATCAAGTTTTTACCCAACGCGCCTGATCAAAGTTACTTAGTAATGAAAGTAATAGCCATTGGCGGGGAGCGCGGCTGGAGCACGCCGGACAGACGAAATATACAGAATGAAGCTAAGCGATGTAGAAATAGGAAATTACGTGGCTATAGTAAAAATAGTGGAGTCTAAAAAATAAAGTTAAAATAAACTTTGTAGTAACCAACGATGAAGGCTCAGTTCCTTCTGTCAGATTTCAGGAATATATTAATCTGAGACCAAGGAATGCTCTAGATGAGCTTATTGTAACGTTATGAAAATGGTAAATGTGTTAATCAAGTAATTGGAAAGCACACTATTTCAAATGTACCTAAAGAAATTGCGAAGTTTTTGAAGCTTGAAGACATCAGTAGATACACTGGCCATTCTTTTAGAAGAACGTCAACTACGTTCCTTGCCAATGCTTCGATGTCGATATTTTGGACTTAAAAAGGCATGGAGGTTGGAAGTCTCTCTGTTGCGGAGGATATATTGCTGGAACTTCCCTAGTAATAAGGTGGAAATTCTTCAAAGAAGATTTTACACTTGAAATCTCCTACCAATATTTCACCCTAATCAAGTAACAGAGTGAAAATGCGAATCATTAACGTAGCTAAAGGTGATAACGATGCCCCAACAACAAATTTAAAAACCGTTAATTCAAGTATTATTCCTCCAATTCCCTTTGCTAAATGGCTACAAATTGTACAATTACTTTTAATGTCAATACCTAACCTAGCTTCTTGTAAAATATTTTGTCATATAAATTAGTTACTTTTTATAAATAAATCCTAATATTTCCCACAAGCATGCATTTTCTGTTTTTGCCTTGCTTACTTTAGTCTCAGGCGCTGAAAATATTACGGCAGCTAGCGTACGCTTAGCAACCAGGTAACACGAAGGTTCTCTTCGTTATCATTCGCGTTGCTAGGACCACAAAGTTTTCTTATTTATGCAGTAGTAGAAAAATAAATTTGTCAGTGCAAGGATGTCTCAAAAATTTAAATAAACAAAAGAAAACACGCCCTACCAACAAACATGGATTTTGATTTTTTTTAAGTCAATTACGTCTGAAAAATTAAAAAACTGTTTCATACTACCTATAAAGTTAAAGTAAAAAAATTCAAACTCAGCAGCTTTATTACAGGCGTGTCCGTGCTCGAAACGACCGATCTAAATTAAATACACAGTCGATTGGTTCTCCATCTTCGGATTCGAAAAAATTAAATTTGAAATGCTGAACGCGAAATGCGTTAAATTTAAAATAATGGCAAGGTAGGCAGACCTCGATGAAGCGTTAAATTATTTTGGAGATGCGCAAATTGTAATGTGTTGTAAGACGGCGTTAAGTGCTAATTCAAAGGTCAACGTCTCGCAAAACACTGTTGACTTCTATGTTTACTACTTTATCAATCATAGTATTGTTAAACTATGTAAAATTAAAACATATTATTATTTTATAATTTACTGTCAAAGTTTACTTCAAAGGTGAGTTTCCCCAAAACTTTTTTTTACTTTACATGGACGCAAATGAAAGTTGTCATATCGATCTTTGATTATAGATTTCAAAAATGTCATATTAGTTGACCTATTGGGAATCCAAATTAAGGAGCACAGTGTTGAAATTCGGTCAAACAGCTGATTAAAAATAGGTATCTAGATTCAATTTTGCAAAAAATATTTACATAAATTACCTGATTAGTTATTAAATTTCACGAAAAAATATAAGGCATCATTGCCTGACAACTTAAATAACACAAAGCAGGATAATAAGGGTGGCCCACCATATTCTGACACGGTCTGTAGCTGGATAACCATGGGGTTTTTAAACAAAGTAAATACTGGAACATATACAGGTCGGATAAGACCACAGTATAAAATTATTTTAGTCTATACAGGGTGTCTCAAAAAAAAGTATGACGTTTCAAAAGTTATATTTTTTAAATGAGACACCCTATATTTTATGACGGTTTTAGATTCTACTTTAAAAAATAACTCAAGTTTGTTTATAGTACTAAGTGTCTAATTTTATTCGTTTTGTGATATTTGATTTTTTGCAAAATGCAGAGTGAAACAATTAAATTGATTTTATTTTAACACTTATTAACATCTTTAAACTTTAAAATGTTGTAACAAGATTAGAAAAAGTCTGCCATATTATACGTAGGTCATATCGAGATCATAGATTATACAGGGTGATCAAAAAATAATTTCAATTTTTAGAAAGTCAAATAGCAATATCTCTTTATTTTAAATGGAACACCCTTAAAGCGTAAGTTCTTCGTTATTAAGACTTGAACTGCAGATAAACCAAAACTGACTTCGCACGTTTTGCTTCATTGCTGAATTTTTATCGAAATCCATAATGGCAACCACTTAAACGCTTGAGTGTAGTTGTGGACTAACTATTTTTCTTATTTTTTATTACATTCATCCCATAAATCATAAAAATTCTTTAAAAAATAGAATATAAACTGCAACAACAGAAAGCAAAACCTAATTATGTTATTTTATTATGCTTTTAAATTTCGTCGCAAATTTTAGTTTTCAATTTAGTTTTGCCAGTTAGTTATTGATTAACCGGAAATGGCTGCGACCTTTAAATTATAAATAGTAATGAATATTTTATCTTATTTAAATAGTATATATAGTTTTTTTCTTTGGACAATCCACGAAGGCTGAAAGCCTAAATACTAACGTACCGTGGGTGTCTTAAGCGAGGTAAGAGGGAGTTTGTTGACACGGGAGTTAAATACTTGAAGATTTGGGGGAAGCAAAGACCTCCGCGGGCAGCAGGTCTCATATTAAATTCTTAATACAATGACACCTCATATAGTGACCGCCAAAGAATTGGACAAACACAAAAAAAAAATTGAAATTTTCAAAAAGCTTTTTTTTTTTTTTAAATTGCCTCTGCTCATCAAGTCACCTAAAATTCAATAATGACATCCGGCTTATGGGCGTTGGTTGGAAAGATATTTATATAAATTAAATTAAAATATTAAAAAGTGAGGTTAGTTGACTCTGTATTTAAAAGAGGTATTTAAAAAAAAAGGTTTTAAGAATTACTTCAATTTTTAGATATTTTACATAATTTTTCGTGTAATGTATTAGAATCTGCAATAAAATCACCATTTCCGGTCGTAACTAGCCTTTGCTTAGGTTTAAATGAAACGTCTTGACTTGCAGACAGAGTTGGATATTAAAAAGTGAGGTTAGTTGACTCTATATTTAAAACAGGTATTTAAAAAAAAGGTTTTAAGAATTAATTCAATTTTTAGATATTTTACATAATTTTTGTGTGATGTATTAGAATCTGCAATAAAATCACCATTTCCGGTCGTAACTAGCCTTTGCTTAGGTTTAAATGAAAGGTCTTGACTTGCAGACAGAGTTGGGTCGTATTCGAATACTTAGTATTCTGAATAGTATTTAGAATACATTTTTCCGGTATTCGAATGCTATTCTCAGTACTCAGTATCACTGTCATTGGTTGAAATTAATAAGTTTGTAGTAAGGGTTTAATCTTCTGTTTTAAAAAAATATGTGCCCCTTTTGGCAACTATTTATTACATTTTATGGCAAATATACCTCTCTTTATGAATCTTACTACCCCTTACTTTAAGAACACCTTGTACAAAGGTGAAGACTAGAAGTTTTAAAAGGGCTATCATGAAACAATTAAAATGTGGCAATGCATATGTGCAATTTTCTTTTAAGTTATTATTATTTATACTCAAATCCAATAATCAATACCTTCTTTAATACACCTTCTTAAAGGTATAAGCATAAATGGTAAATTTTGTATAATTTTTAATGCTTTTCGTATTTGACAGACTTTCCATATAGGAGTCTTTTAAACACACCAGTATACATATATGTATGTATATATATATATATATATATATATATATATATATATATATATATATATATATATATATATATATATATATATATATATATATATATATATATAATCTCTGGGAGTGGAAAGTTTTTTAAATGAACACCCTATATATATATATATATATATATATATATATATATATATATATGTATATATATATATATATATATATACATAGGCATATGTAGGTGGTCAGGATAGGTGCTCTCTGACTGTTGCCGCCACGGTACAGATTCTGAAACGAGACAGATGGGGGAACGTTCATTCGAGGGAACGTTGATCGTCGAGCTTGGTCCCCTACACACAGCTCTGTGCCGGTTTCAAAACTCTTAAATGAGCAGTGGGGAACGAGATACATCATTTTTGGAGCCTCCTTTGTACTTATAACCCCTAGAACATCAATGTCAATACCGCCTCATTACAAAATGGTGGTGCTGTAAACAATTGCTTCAGGTCACCGATTTGGATGTGCCATAGCTTCCGAGACCGGGCGTTAGATGTACCCAATGTGCGTCTTTCTAAAGCTTCTTTAAAGGTCTTTTAATGGTGATACTGGTAGTAATGCACAGGGTAGAAGAAAAAGTACATATTTTTTTATTTAAGAACCCTGTATATTATTTTACCATTAAAAAGATCTTTAAATGAGCTTTAAGAAAATACCACATTAGGTACATCTAACTTTATTAGTTTCCTGAAATATGACCATCCAAATCAGGTATTTAGGTAATTTTTAAAGTACCGCCATTTTGTAATAGGTGAAGATATTGACTTCATATTCTAGGGTTATAAAGTACTCTGTCAGGAGCTTTAAAATGATGTATCACTCGACCCGCCTTCTCATTTAAGAATTTTGGGGTGGTGGCCCTGGTGGTTAAGGGGTTAAAGGGGCGCCGTCCAATTTTTGTAAAAACGTTCCCTCAATAAATATCTTGACGTGTTTCGCCGATTTTCTCCAATCTGTCTCGTTTCGAAGATAACTTGAGTGGAAAGTTTTCAAATGAACACCCTGTATATAACTGACGAACCTATGTACGACAATGTACTTCTTTGGTAATATAAACTATTTATCTATCTATCTATTTACAAAAAATAGTTTAAACCAATAGATGGGAATTGTTTTTTACAGGTGCTACAATTTGTAAATGACATTTTGCGCATAAAATTTTAAGTGAAGTCGATAATTCTTAAACTCTAAAAATAAATATATTTTAAAGTTAAAGCTTTACACTGTTAAACCAGAAAAAGCTAAAATATTTTGCATTGACAAGAAGCGGATATTTCGTTTATGAAAATTTCCGACTCTATCAATCTAATATAATATGACGAAGGCAAAGAGGACTGATGGATGAGTTAACGCGAAAATGCCTATGAATAATTGGCATCATTTTTCTTGAAAGAAGCGAAAGTAACGAGACGTAACTTCATTTTTATATCGATAAAATCTTTGGTCTGACAGTACTTTAAAATATACACTGTATGTTCCAAAATATTTTATCACGATTGTCTGGATATAAGATTTCCACGGTATTAGTTTATAATATGGTTATTATTTTGTAGTAATACTATATCAAGTCATTAATTAATTGATAGTGTATAAATACTTTTAGATTCACAGCAATAATCAGTGGTATCATAAATTTTTGGAATGTAGTCAAATATTGGCTCCCCCTAATTATTTTAGAAAAAAATGCTATTAGGATTTAATATGAGAAAGAGCACAGTAAGTTCCACCCAAAATGAAAATTTGAGCATTTTTCAACCAACCAGCAAGAGTAAACTGCTTAATACTTCTGCAACGTAGTAATCTCAAGTTGGTGCACCCTGGGCTCTAAATCGACAACGCACCATCTCATTTGTCCCGAGACGATTAAGATCATTGGTCTATAATGTCATTGCCAAAACTTAATTATTATATGCGGGAATTTCCTAAAAATAGCCTCGCATTTAATTTTAGTTTACAGCTAATTCCAACACATGCACTCACTAGTTACACGAGACTAATAAAACAAATTTTTCTACATTTAGAAATCAATTTATGACGAAAATACTCAGGATTTTATCAAATGCTCAAATATTCGTCCATTAACCTTGCCAGACAATAACCCAAACGATTATAAAACTATTTCTTACGTTGGCTGGTTGGACATCGATATTCTGGCACATTCAGCGGAAACAGCATTCCTTAGCTGGACTAAATTTTCATATTTTTATTAGTAGCTTAGTTTCTTAAATGTTCCCATAGAAAAAATCGTTTGGCGAAAGATCACGCCGTTTTTCACATTTGCAATTATTGATTACTGTGCCTGTTGTTTCAATTTTTTATCGTCCGTTCATTTGTCGATTTATCTGGTATTGGCCTATTGGGAAAATAGGCTTCTGGCTATGTCACTACTCTCTGGTAAACTCGACACACTGTAGTGATTTTCTTGATTTAAGTAGTTCATTATTTAAAAATGATGTGACATTGATCTGACCTTTGAGAAGTAAGAAGGTAAAAAAATCTGAACATTATAATAAACTTCTAGCCTGGACACGATATAGCAAAATATAACAATGTTATCTCCAACACAGGATTTTTATTTCCTATTTTTATAGAACTTGTTCAATGCTTACTATGTTTTCCTCTTCCAGCCATGGCTCACGCGGTATTGTCGGCATCTCCAATTGTAATTCTATACATTTCTATCAATTGTTTATATTAATACAATGTGTATCGGTCCAAATTTTCGATTTCGTTGCTTTTACTTCAATGATCATGCTCTCGTGATTCCTCGGAGCTTGAATCCATTCATGTTTGTAGTTATCCGTGATGACTACAAGGTTTTCTGGAAATAGAATTGAATGAAATGATTTATAAGTATTAAATATCATGAGTGGACCGTATAAAGTCTTAAACTAAGTGAAGTTTAAAAATAATATTTTTACATCTGTATAATTTTTTTTTGCTTTTTATAGTTCATAATCTAAGCTCTAAGTACTTTATTTTAGGACACTACATTAGGACATAAGTGTCAAGTAAAACATTTTTTTAACACACGATTTTTCCTTTCCGTTGCTGTTTATTTTAATAAGTACATGTATCGCTATCACAAACCGAATTTAATCAATCGACCCAAACTTAATCCGAAAAAAAATGCGATCACACGTTTTCGATTAAGTAAAGGATTGACTTGAACGCCCCAAAGTAGATTTTTTTTTATCTTTGGACAATCCACGAAGGCTGAAAGCCTAAATACTAACATTACCGTGGGTGTCTTAAGCAGGGTAAGAGGAAGTTTGTTAACACGGGACTTAAAAACTTGAAGATTTGGGGGAAGGAAAGACCTCTCGCTGGCAGTAGGTTCCACAGTCTAGAAACTCTAGGGATAAAAGAACGAACAGAAATGGGAAGTTCGAGGGCCTGTCCAATTGAACTGTATAGGGATGCATACGCGCGGCACCACGAGTTTCTCTGTTGGGAGCTGCAAGAGGAGGGACTATACTGGATAATTCGTCGGAGCAGAAGCCGTAAAAGTATCTATAGAAGAGCGATAGATCTCCACAGCTCGACGATGGGCAAGAGAAGGAAGTCTTTGAGTAAGTAAAGGATCATTAATAAGACGAACAGCCCTTCTTTGAATGGCATCAAGAATGCTGAGGGTTGTAGGGGATGCCATTCCCCAGACATGAGAACAATATTCCAGAGAGGGTCGAATTTGGGACACATACAAAGTGTATAAATTGGAAGGAGAAAAATACTTTTGGCTCGGAAAAGAAATCCAAGCTTTTTTGAAGCCGCGGTGGCTATAGATACAATGTGTTTATGCCAGTTAAGGTTATTCTCAAATGTGACGCCCACAAGTTTAAATGTGTCTCCGCTCTGCAAAACCTGGCCACTCATAAGCAAAGGGTAAGTGTTTGATGATTCTTTTCGCGAGAAGGAACATGATTGTGTTTGGATACATTAAATTGAACGAGATTTTTGGCGCCCCAATCCAATATCAAATTGAGATCCTGTGAAAGAGATATCTGCATCGCCCTGCGTTTGCTTTCCAAGTCGGGTTAAGAGATTGGTTTGGGAACCTGAAAAGTGGAGTGAAGGGTACTATCGTCAGCATAACTATGAATGGGATTGGTTGTGGAAGAAAGAAGGTCGTTGATGTGAAGAAGAAACAAAGTTGGTGCTAGTACTGAACCCTGAGGCACTCCAACATTAATTTCGTGAAAGCTTGAAGAGTGGCCATCAACAATGACTGATATACGTCGATTAGAAAGATAACTGGAGAGCCAAGAGCAGAGTTTAGTTGGAAGACCGTAGGAGGGAAGTTTATTAAGAAGTGCATCCTGTATTTTAGGCGTTTTAAATTGAGTTTAATGCGATCGTGGTTTTTATTTGTACACTATTCACGAATTTAAAAAGATTTAAAAAATGACAGTAACGGGAAACAGCTGACTAGAAAAGAAAGGGGGATATTGTAATGGCTTAACCTGAAATATTATGATCGTGCTTTTATTTTTATTTTATTTTAAAAGAAAACGCACGAAAGTACGACATAAAAATACCACAAAAGTAAAGTTAGAAGTACACTTAGCAGCATTTTTATTTGTTTGTTATTTTTATCATTGTATATTTTCCTTCTTTAACTTAAAAGGATTATCTGCATGCGATAAAATCTGGGAGAAAAAAGCACAGTATTAGGTTCAATGTGATTCATATAATCGGATTCGATTGTTACGATGTACCATTACTTATTGCCTACAAGAATTTATTTTAATATCAATTTATGCAATGAAAAGAGTAAACGCAACATTAACTAAACCACATATTCAGTTCATACTAGCCATGATTCCCGGCTTCACTCGGGAGTTGATATGAGACCCAAATAACCGTTGTTCTAAATGAAGTTCAAATACTCGACAGCAGATGGCGCCACTACACTTAATTTCCAAGTTGAAGGGTTGAAAGAGTCCTTATATCTTTAAAAATACACCCTTTAGGGTAAAACGGGAACTTTCTTGTTCGAGGGGGATAAACGGCTATCACACTATATAAGTCCCTTTATCGTATCGGGACTCCTTTTCAAGTTTTATCGGCACGCACATTTTATCAACTTAGTTTTACTATATACTAGCTATGATTTCCGGCTTCGCTCGGGGAGTTAATATGAGACCCAAATAACCGTTGTTCTGAATGAAGTTCAAATACTCGACAACAGATGGCGCCACTACACTTAATTTCCAAGTTGAAGGGTTGAAAAAGTCCTTATATCTTTAAAAATACACCATTTAGGGTAAAACGGGAACTTTCTTGTTCGAGGGGGGATAAACGGCTATCACACTATATAAGTCCCTTTATCGTATCGGGACTCCTTTTAAGTTTTATCGGCACGCACATTTTATCAACTTAGTTTTATTATATATAATGATAATGATGTCACCAAATTTATCAGTTTGCGGATACATTTAATAGAAGTGGTCGAAAATTAATAATAATCAATAAGTTAAGTGTGGACGAATAAAACATATATACATTTTAATTTAGGGATATTTTTATAAGAGTTAAAAAAAAATAAAGTATAACACACACGATCTTTTTTAGCCATAGAATTGCCTTACTCGCCTAACGCTGTCAAAGCTATAAATAGTAAAAAGAAGTATCGCTTTATGCATTTGTCACAAAAATTTTTATTTAAGTAATTTTGGGGTATCTAAATTTTTCACCGTTTATAAAATAAAGTAAACTATTCTAAAAGAAAGAATAAAATCGGATATTAGTTTTTACTTTATAAATAAATTCTGACCTTTTAAAATCCCTCATCATTTTACCTCAATGTACTTTACGTTTAATAAAAACATAAAACCACCTTTAATCTCTAATTTTAAGGTTCAAGGTCTTTAAGGTTTTTTAAAGCTTTTAAATATTAAATAAGTATTTCACGAAAAGTTTTATAAAGTCGAAAACAACATTATTACCTACCGTTAGCACAAAAGTAAGAACTTTCTGTATGAGTTCTTTCTATACCTTCGGATAAACTTGCAAAGTTGCGGAATGAATAACAGCACCAGACAAAGTTGTATTGTTTATATTTTCTAGTCCTTCGCAAGTAGAACTTGTGTATCCATTTACTTCGACTGAAACAGATTTATATTTTTCAGTAATATTATAGTTTTGTAAAAAAGTATTTGAGTCTAATCTGTAATAAAAACAAAATATAAAATGTTTAAATTATCACCATAAAAACATATCTTTAAGCCATACCGTGAGGTGTTTTAACTCTTTGACTTTAACATTTTACCACCTAAATTTCAAAAACTAATGCCAAAGTTACCCAAATTTTAATAATAATAATAATAATCATAAATGTATCCTGCCACTTATCAGTACGTCAATGTATTATTTTCAACATGTTTAACAATAAAAAATAATGACGATTTCAATACCACCGTAAGTAATAATAATTAATAAATAACATTTATAAACGTTAAAATTTATAATAAACACAGGTTGATAGAGTTCAACTGGGAATGATAATTTATTTAACAATGCAAAAATATGTAATATTATTTCTAAATATTTATAAAAAGCAAAACTAGTCTCTGCTTTCTATACGGTTTATTCAAAAAATTTAAATTAGCGTGTATGTAAGATTCATAAATGTTTTATGTCTCTTGCACCGATCTATTACTGATCTTTAATACCTCAGAAACGGAATTATGTAAATATGGCAGCAAACAATACCCAGCTGTATCGTACACACCTAGGGTGAGAGCGGCAAGCGGGCAATTATGATAATGCCCCAATGCGCTAATAATGTTGAAAATTTTATTGCTTATCCAATTTTATTTCTTTCACAGTAAAGATCAAGCTTATACAAACATGTGTATTAAAATAAAAATCAATAACTTACCAGTTCCTGAAAATATGCCATTAAAAACGGTTTCTGGTATTTGAAGAATTGCGTTCGCATCTTTCCAAATACCAAATATGCCATACTCCTCGATCATTCTGTTGCTTGTCTTGATTTAACTGACAAGATTTTCGGTCGCTTTTATGGCCTTTTCTCTTATATTTTGTGGAATTTCTTCCATTTTGAGCAGATCGTTAAATAAAAATGCCAACTGACTAACTGATAGAAACATCAAAGTCAAACTTAACACCAGTCATTATCTACTTACGTATACAGGTACATGGTGCAATTTATTTTTATATTGCGAATAAATAATGTAATTAGTCATTGAAAACTTTTTTGGGTAAAACATAAAGCATTGTAGGTGCACCACGGGCTATATTGGACTATAATGCACCATCTGGTCGAAATTCAGCCCTCGGGCTATTTTCGACCTCTGCGGGCATTATAGTCCTTAGTAACGCCCCTTGATGGGCATAAATAGCGCATAAAACTTTAGCTGCGGAAATTTACCTGGTAATGATTATTTTAATAACAAAATCCTTAAATAATGTGCATTATATCTAAACAATACACAACACAAACCAAAAACAGGATACGTTTATTATAAGGTTAAATATTAATTATTTTAAAAGCATTTTGTAATGTAAGATCTATAAACCTTTAAAACATTAATTAAAAACAGGCTGGCAAAATTTCTAACTGGTATTGGCTCTTTAAATAAAAATGAAAAAACGTGTATCATATATAAATAATTATGAAAAAGTAAGACTAGATGCGTTTCATACACGGTATAATAACATCAATTTCTTTTTTAAAGTAATATGCAATGCAAGATTTATAAACATTTAAATAATATAAATAAAAAATATGCTGGGAAATGCAACTAGTAATGGATTTTAAAATAAAAATTACAAAAAACGTGTATCATACATAAAAAATTATGAAAAGTAAGACCAGATGCGTATTATACACGGTTTAATAACAATTATTTTAAAAGTATTATACAAATGTAAGATTTATGAACCTTTAAACATAATTTAAAAAACACGCTAGTAAAAATTTACCTGGTAAAGGCTATATATAAATGAAAAAATGCAAAAACGCGCATCAAATCTAAACAATTATAAAAAGTAAGACCGGACGCGTTTTATAACATTGTTTTAAAAGAATTATGTATTTTGCAGATTTATAAAACAATTAAACAATAATGTAAAGAAATTTTAAATGAATAACTTAATAATTAAACAATAATTAAAAACAGAAAACGTCTTAATATATCCCAAACAATTATAAAGAATAAACAGTAGCGTTTCATATGCGGTTTAATAGCAAATCTTGCCCAGGAAAATTAAAGTTGTTCACAAAAAAATAACCATATTATTTGTTCTTAAAATTTTGGAAATATTCTGTTTGGTGAGGATATACAAAATACCTTCATAAGTATGACTAAAATTAAGTTATCTTTATAAATTTAGCTTGTATAACATACTATTAGTGAAATTTGAAAATCTCTGAAAAAAAACAAAAAAATAGAAAAACATAATTAACAGAAATATTTTGCTTTAATTTATTTAAACCTATTATTTGAACGTAGAATGTGATAAAAACAACTATTATTTTACTTTAGAACATAGGTAGTAATGCAAAGGTAAATAGTGATATTAATAAAACAATTTAAAATAAAACTTGCGTGATATATTTTCTTATAAGTTTTCAAATTTTCTTTTAACAGTTTCTATTTTTTTTAATCTAAACGTTTAGAGAAAATTCACCTTATACAGGGCGCGTCCGTGGAGAATGTGAAATCTCTCGCACACGTATGGAACAGATGAAAATAACACGACAAGTTCCTATAAAATTTTTCCGTTTAAGCTCTCCTGCGGAGATATGATCCCTAAAGGGGGCGGCTAGAAATCGATTTTTCGTGAATAACTTTTAAAAGCGCTCTGTATAATTTGATAATATTTTAGTACGATGCATACTAGTAAGAGACCTCTTAAAAATAGTGCCCTTGAAACTTATGTCGCTTCTTTAGTTTGCCAGGGACGGACTAGTTTTCGCACATTATTGATAATATTTTTACGCCCTGTATTGAACACAAAAAATATGTTTTGGGTAGTTTAAACCTTTGCTAAAAAAGGTACTCTTGTTTGACATCGATAAAATGAAGCCGATTTCAGTAAAAAATTATTGCAGCAAACATTTGCAGCTGACCTGCGAATACTGAATCAAAATACCAAATTATCGAAAATAAAATATTAACGATATTAAACAAGGAAATAAATATATTATTAAATAATTTTACTCAACAACTCATTTATCGTGTCAAACAAGAGTACCCTTTTATGCAAAGGTTTAAACTGCAAAAGCTATATTTTTGTGTCTTCACCACAGGGCGTAAAAAATATTATCAGCTGTGATGCGTGGTCCGTCCTGACGAGCTAAAGATGCATTTGAGAGCACTGTAGAGGATATTGTGCATCAAGTACTAAACTGTATCAAGTACGAAGCGCTTAAAAGTTATTCACGAAAAATCGACTTCCTTGCCCCCTGAGATCATATCTCGAAAATAATTTTTTATGAAACCCGTCGTGTTATTTCATCTGTTCCCTTCCCGTGTCATTTCGGACACTATATCGGGTAATCTGTGATGGCTTATCCATGTAACGTTTTAATTATTTAAAATATTGAAAATTAAATTTGGTACGAAGGTGCATTACATAAATGTGCATTTTTTTTACAAGAATTATTTGTTTTCATCAATTCCGGTTTAGCCAGAACGTACCTTAAAATTCCCATTTAAATGGGACAAAGGATAATTTTACTAATTTAATTAGATGTCCCACTTAAAATAGGAATGTAGAGTCATTCCGGCTAATCCGGAATATCGTTACAAAATGCATTTTTGATAATCCATAACCCAAATTTAATTTGATATTTCAAACAATAAAAAAGTTACTGAGATACCGGCTAAATAACCCCAAAGAAAATTTAGGGTGAATTCTCTCGAAAACTAGTAAACTGATTTTGAAATCAGAGCGTTAAGGAAATTTGAAATCCTTAAGAGGATGCCGTAGCACGTTAAATTAGCTAAAACGCGATTCGCTGCCGTTTTTAAATATTTGTTTTGAGAAAAGTTGTACATAGAAAAGTTTCTTAAAATGATCCAAAGATTATCGGAAAGTTAATTGATTTTTGGTAATGGTAATAATTAACACATTAAATTTCCCAAAATTAACAAAACCGTAAAAATAACCAACTTTCCGATAATCTTTGGATATTTTAAACTTTTCAATATACAACTTTTTTCTCAAACAAATATTTAAAAACGACGGCAGATCGTGTTTGGCTCATTTAACGTACTATATCCCATAAAATAATATATGTGAACCCCTTTACCATTTGAACTTTTGACGTTTGTGGTGGTGAGGAGGAAATAAACCCGAACAAGTAAATGTAGACACAAAGAGTCGTCCTAAAAATAAAAATTGACTTGTTTTGGGATTTTCTCGTAAGTGTACAAATAACGAAATTATAAGGGGATGGCTACGGTGTTCATTGGAATGCACTGTACAAAGAGCTTATTTGTGTATTTAATATTATGATAAGTTAAAATAAAAAAGTTTTAAGTCTTTGTCCTTGGATTGAATTACCTCATAAAAATTTCCAGTTTGTTTTTAATGATAGTTGTTTTCCACATTTTTAACTTTCTTAAAGAAATTTAATAACTTCTTATTATGTTATAAGCGTTTCATATATAAATTAACTGACCTGTCAGATTTTTGTGCCAGGAGTTGTAACTAAGACTTTTACTACCAGTGATGTTGCTCCATGTGGCCCCAAGTCTTAATCTTTCTGTTACGTAAAGAAGACTATTGCTGACAGATTGAGCACCTTGCATAGTGCCAACAGGGCCGCTGACCTACAAAAAAAAATAAATAAAAAAGTATGTAGCTCTTTAAATTTCGCCTCTACATAAAAAAGTATGTTATTAGAGGACGACTGGTTTAGCATGATAAAACTTTTTAGGCAAAAAATAAAACAAATTATGACTCAAATTAACAAAAAAAAAAATTTTGTTTGTACTTTCTCAAATCACTGGAACCGATGCTAGAGTGCGCATAGATTAAGCCTCTCGCCGACCTTGGTAGAAAATTTTGCCTTGTCGCCATTTTGAATAATTAAGTAAAAAGCAAAAATCTTATATTATTTTAATATTTCAGTGAAAGTACATACCAATGTTTAAAAACTATACAGGGTGTCCGGGAAAATGTGGAAATCTCTCGCACACATATGGAACAGATAGAAAATAACACGACAAGTTCCTATAAAATTTTTCCGTTTAAGCCCCCCTGCGGAGATATGATCCCCTAAAGAGGGCAGCTAGAAATCGATTTTTCGTGAATAACTTTTAAAGCGCTCTGTATAATTTGATAATATTTTAGTACGATGCATACTAGTAAAGACCTCTTAAAATAGTGCCCTTGAAACTTATGTCGCTTCTTTAGTTTGCCAGGGACGGACTAGTTTTCGCACATTATTGATAATATTTTTACGCCCTGTATGGTGAAGACACAAAAAATATGTTTTGGGTAGTTTTAAACCTTTGCTAAAAAAGGTACTCTTGTTTGACATCGATAAAATGAGCCGTTTTCGAGTAAAAAATTATTTTAACAATAAGAGTTTATTTTTGTTTAATAATACAATATTTTATTTTCGATGTAATTTGTAATTTTTGATTCAGTATTGAAGTCCTCTCGTAGCAGGTCAGAATTTGTTGCAAATGTTGTTAAAATGTTTTACTCGAAAGCGGCTCATTTTATCGATGTCAAACAAGAGTACCTTTTTTTTTAGCAAAGGTTTAAACTACCCAAAACATATTTTTGTGTCTTCACCATACAGGGCGTAAAAATATTATCAATAATGTGCGAAAACTAGTCCGTCCCTGGCAAACTAAAGAAGCGACATAAGTTTCAAGGGCACTATTTTAAGAGGTCTTTACTAGTATGCATCGTACTAAAATATTATCAAATTATACAGAGCGCTTTAAAGTTATTCACGAAAAATCGATTTCTAGCTGCCCCTTTGGGGATCCATATCTCCGCAGGGGGCTTAAACGGAAAAAATTTTATAGGAACTTGTCGTGTTATTTTCATCTGTTCCATACGTGTGCGAGAGATTTCCCACATTTTCCCAGGACACCTCTTATTTTGCAATTCCGTTGTGGTTAACGTTATTCTGAGTCTGCGCAGTAACGCAAACATGATCCGTTATCGTTATTAACCATACCGGACTCCTTTAATTACGGATGAATACCGAAGAGCTTATCGTTATCGTTATTGTTAAACTGCGTGGTTGCCGGATTGTAGAATTTTTAATATCAATTATTTAAGAAGGTTTGGTATTATAAATCCGTATTAATTAAAATATCATTGATACATAGGCTCTAATTAGCGAAAAATCCATAGCAGTAAGAAAAATAAAATAGTGTAAAGAAATTAAAACGGACTTGCATTTTTAAGGATGTTTTAATTCAGTAATTAATTTACATGTTACAATCTGGCACACTTGCTTTTTATTCTACTACCAAACCTAACCTTACTTTTTGTGTTTTGCTTATACTGTATTGTTTTACATCTACTTTAAAAACAAAATCAAGAGAACTATTTGCATATATTTAAATATCAATATATAACTTATGGAGAATAGAAGTAAGTACTGATTTTTCGTAAACTTTAAAATTGGTCAACCACAGGTAAAAATAAGGTTATGTGTCGAAAGCGCAGACGCAAGATAAATTTCTTAAAAGAGGCTGCAAAATCTCTGTCTAAAACTGCTGCCGTAATCGTTATGTTTAATAACGATAACCATAAGAAGGGCAAAAAACGTCTGTTATTTTAAGAGGTGCAAAATGTCTCTAATAACCAAAAACTATAGGTATTATTTGGGAGATAAACACCATAGTAAGGGATCACTGGACCATTTTTCCAAATCATTACCAACAAGCTAATTTTCGCAAGTAGCTTCATTTTGACAAGACGCAACTTGTAGGACAATGTGGTTGTTAAATATATAAATATTATTTTATTAACAGAAAAAAATCAGTTGTTAGTTATTTTTGACATCCTACTATATACAGGTGTTCATTTGAAAACTTTCCACTCAAGTTATCTTCGAAACGAGACAGATTTGAGAAAATCGCCGAAACGTCAAGATATTTATTGAGGGACGTTTTTACAAAAATTGGACGGCGCCCCTTTACAAAATTTAAGGATACGCTTCTGATGAGTACTTTATAACCCTAGACATGGAGTCAATATCTTCACCTATTACAAACTGGCGGTACTTAAAATAATTTTTAAATCAGTCATCTAGGTAATAACAGCTGATTTGGATGGCCATATTTCCGAAATTCACAAGTTGGGGATGTACCTAATGTGGTGCTTAAAGTTTTTTAAAGGTCTTTTAATGGTGATATTGGTACTAATATACAGGGTAGAAGAAAAAGTACATATTTTTATTTAAGAACCCTGTATATTATCTTACCATTAAAAAGATCTTTAAATGGAGCTTTAAGAAAATACCACATTAAGTATCTAACTTTTTATTAGTTTCTGAAATATGGCCATCCAAATCAGGTATTTAGGTAATTTATAAAGTACGCTATTTTGTAATAGGTGAAGATATTGACTTCATATTCTAGGGTTGCGCACGGTCAGGGAGCTTTTAAAATGATGTATCACTCGACCCGCCTTCTCATTTAAGAATTTTGGGGTGAGTGGCCCTGGTGGTTAAGGTTAAAGCGCCGTCCATCTTTTGTAAAACGTTCCCCCCTCAATAAATATCTTGACGTGTTTCGGCGATTTTCTCAAATCTGTCTCGTTTCCTGAAGATAACTTGAGTGGAAAGTTTTCAAATGAACACCCCAGTATATTGGTAGTAGGGGGACTTTGATAAACCCTTAAATTTTGTAAGACAAACTATTTTTCGGTTTATTTGTGATAATTATCTTAAAAATTAACAGAGAAAATCCCTGTTTGTAATAAATTGTTGATATTCTGTCAAATCAACACATTTAATTCCTGCTACCCCTGTACGCTACCACCAACAAAAATTGTTGCAAGGAAAAAAGTTGGTCGTCTCGTCAAAGTGAGTCTACCACGAAAAATTAAATTGTTATAAATGACTTGGAAAATGGTCCATGGATCCCTAACTAACATGTTGCACACTAGCAAATTTCTTAAACCTATTTTTAACAAAAAATACGTATAAATAAGTTTTGGTTGAACTGTCGTCTTTTATTTAAAATAAAGTGTTATTACCTAGAAACTTCAAGCTTTACTGGAGCAGAAAATCTTAAACCAGACTTTGAAATAGTTAAAGCCCAAATTGGCCATTTTCCAGCTTCTTTTGGAGTAGTTATAGTTAATTGCGTTGACTGTTTTTCTGATCTGAAAACAAAAATAAATGTTATCCAGACTGTTTTTTTATTTTCCTTCGGATTCGAGCTCTGTTGCCAAAATAGTTAAATAATGTAACTTTTAAGTGTATTGCCTTTTAAAAACTATCTCGTTAATTTTCACATTTTAGCGAAATAGCCCTCCTCCTTCGAAGTCGGGCCCTTTCGCCAAAATACGAAAATAAACTCTAGTAGTTTTTAGGCAATACGCTTGCAAGCTAAAATTATCGATAATTTTGATGCACTTGGGTAATTACCCCCGAGAATATTAAACATCCATCACCACGGTGAATAAAAATTCCTGAATGCATTACTCTTACATCTTTTGATAAGCTACAACACCTGCTGCAGCCAAGTAATCATAAACACATTAAATAGTCAACTTGATGATGAAAATACAATATTTACAAAAAGTGTTTACCGATGCCTCAAAATCTAAGAATGGAGTTGGTGCCGCATTCGTGATACCGCACTCCACATTCATGATTAAATTTATAGTCTAAGATCTGGCATTAGGAAAATATGCCTCATCTGTTAATTAAATGAAATAATATTTTCTAGGCAGAACTCCAAGTGTAGTGAATGCAAGTGAACTTAACATACTGCCAGTATAGGTCTGCTACAATTATTAAAAAATTAATTAGTTAATATTAATACTAAATGAAAAAGAAATTGCTTTGTGTTTCAACAACCATTAAGAGCATTACTCTACAACTTGTTCCGCCGTCTCTAGGGCTTCAGTCAAGAGCACTTCGCATGCTCAAATTTAAAAAGCAATATTAACACGCAGCACCATTTAACACGTCTATCCCAAAAGAGGTCTATAAGGTATTATGTAGGGGTTCTTGTTATGCGTCGAGATGTTTACAATTAAAATTGGCATTATGGTGGCAAGTAGCTGCAGGTATTTGATCATTGGTAGAAAGAGTTGTATTGTCTATAAGTGATTTTTAATTTCTAGTTGTTCATATAAATTTAATCTTTTACCTTTGTTTTCTCTATGGAGTAGTTTAACATTATTAAGATCTATAAAGTGGTTTTTGTTCTATACAATGTGTTGAGTTCTATGACCATTTGTAAACCATTTAAGATTGATGTTTGTGTTCTTTATTCATGTTTTTATGCTCCTTCCACTTTGACCAATATATTCCGCCATTACAGTCTGCGCAATGAACTTTATACAACGCCACTGACAGGTTTATAAAGACCTGTCAGGGTTTTATAAAGTTAATTGCTGCAGACTGTAATGCGGAATATATTGGTCAAAGTGGAAGGAGCATAAAAGCAGAATAAAAGAACACAAAGCATCAATTTTAAATGGTTTAAAAACGCAGGCATTTCAACACGTTGTATAGAACAAAACCACTTCATAGATCTTAATAATGTTAAACTACTCCATAGAGAAAACAAAGGTAAAAATTAAATTTATATGAACAACTAGAAATTAAAAAGTCGCTTATAGACAATACAACTCTTTCTACCAATGATCAAATAAATTTGCAGATATGCCAATTATAAATAAATTTATTACCACATCTGGGCCGCATAATAAAACCCCTAATATCTTATAGACCTTTTGGGGAAAAACGTGTTAAATGGTTCTGTTTGTAAATATTTC
Organism: Listronotus bonariensis; assembly: GCA_014170235.1. Classification (NCBI taxonomy): domain Eukaryota; kingdom Metazoa; phylum Arthropoda; class Insecta; order Coleoptera; family Curculionidae; genus Listronotus; species Listronotus bonariensis. The sequence goes on along the minus strand of JACEGR010003472.1, from coordinate 78,219 downwards.
TCTTTTAAATTTAGTATACGAAGTACTCTTGATGAAGCCCTAGAAAGGCGAAACAATTGTAGAGTAATGCTCTAATAATTATTGAAACATTAAAAAGCAATTTTTTCTATTTAGTATTAATATTTAAAAATGTTTCACAAGAAACCAACTGCGGATACAATTCAGTGTAATTAATTATTAGTTAATTTATTTATAATTGTTACCTTTACATGTTAATTGCATAAACCAATGATTATCGGTGAAATAGCCTAGTTGGTTAGGAAGCAGCATTTATTAGTGCATGTCTTGTAGACACTCTGGGTTCGTATCCCGCACTGGGTAACATTTTTTCCTTGTCTATAAGCAAAATTATGTTTACCATATTTAATCAAATAAAATCGGGCTGCTACCTAACCAACTAAGCTATTTCACCGCTGATCATTGGTTTATGCAATTAACATGTAAAGGTAACAATTATAAATAAATTAACTATTTATTAATTAATTATTATTAATTGTAGCAGACCTATGCTGGCAGATGTTGTTCACTTGCATTCACTACATTAAAATCTGCATAGAAAATATTATTTTATTTAATTAACAGATGAGGGTTATATTTTCTTAATGCCGGATCTTATATTATTATGGTATGTTTACATCTCGAGATTTATTGCATGATATTTATGTCAGACAGACAATTCTGGCTAATGTAAACGGTCAAGGTTTATGTCTGATAGAATATTTACTGAAAAACTCTATTCTATCTACGGGGCACCGAAGCATTATAAATTCGTCCGCTTTTTCAAAAACTTTACTAATTACTGATTTTCTCAGTTCTCAGTATACCACAGCCTTCTTTAAACTATGAGCCGTGAAGTAAGAAAGGCAACGTTGCAAACAACACTGTACAGTAGGAATATTGAAATGAGTTCCTAATAGATTACATGCTAAATATAATTAATTTTTAAGTGTTTTAAACAAAATATAGGTATTAATTTTTTTAGGATGTTTTAGACAACATATAGGTATAATTTTAAATACTATAGTTGTCCTAAAAAGCAATAATGTGTCTGCAAAACTTATCAGGAACTTTTCTGCCTTATACAAATTTGTTGGTAAGGATTTAAAAATTTCAAATTGTTATGATGTTTTCTACCCCCTTTATGCATTTTTGCGAACAGACCAATGTAGGTTTTTAGAGTTAACTAAACATTTATTATTTAGTAATATTTGCAATACTTAAAATTAATTGAAAGCATGTGTGTTTAGTTATAAATATAAAAGCTTAATTCGTATTACATAAGATGCGCTTTAAAATAACAAACGCTTTAAATTAGTTTTTCCCAATGACCTTATTCTTTACAGGTTTTTCCACTATATATACCCTAAAACCGCCTTGGGTAAATAACTGTCAGTATATCTATATAAATCATATTTTTGGTGAACTTACCAGTATATTTAAGCGCATTAGTTAATATAGTCCTTAGGATATTGCTTGGGGTAAATCATTGTTTTTGGTGCACTATACACAATATTGATATCAAATTAAACCAATTTTTTAAAACACACTTAGTTAATTAGTAGCCCGTAAAATATATTTGTCCATTTACCGAATAGGTACTACTTTTACTTTTAATTAAAAAAAAACACTTTTCCGGTCAATAGCGCACAACCCGGCTTTTCTAATTTCATGGTTTATGGGGAAATTAAATGTTGTTTGATAACCCTCTGTTTTAATATAACTGGGGAATTCGTTTTGCAGCCCGAAACGCAACACGTTCGTGGCATAATGTACGCCGTACGCACCAACTATACGCGCACATTTAAACGTAAAAACAACGAATAACATCTTGGCACTGGTCCTATTTTTTAAATATAACAATTACTTATTTTTTTATATATAATAAATATACGCTACGATTTAACTTTTAAAAACAGAAAAAACCTTTTAAGCAATCGTTTAAACTAGTTTCTGTTTACTTCCTAAACTTTTACTTGACATTCATACTGTGCTGTGTTGCCAGATTTCTCCTTCACGGCTTATAGTTTAAGAAGGCTGTGCCCTATATCAAAGCATCCAAATAAAAAACTTATCAAAACAAAACTTCTGCGAGCCCAGAACATAATAAAGAGATCAAATTTATTTGGGTCCCTTTGCACATGGGAAAAGACATCAATTTTAAGTTTTAGAAAACGTTTTGTTTGTGTAAAAATTTTTTTGTTATCCCCTATTCTTACCAACACAAATGTCAAGAAGTTCAAATGAAAAAGGAGGTCAAATGATACCTATAGGGTGTATAGAGTGCATTCAAACCTGGAAGGGTGTCAAAGCCTAAAGCCACCCCTTACACGGTAAATATGATTTAACGTACTCTTTTATAATATTAGGGAGATATGGGTACTTTGGTAACCGCCTACGTTTGTTATTTACGCAAGACGCTATTTAAATACCGCATACGATATTTAGTGTTTGATTTATAGAGATATGGAAGACGCCGTATTACGAACGGTTAATTACACCTGTCTGCGAATTTACAAAATTAAAAAGCAAATGATCCTTTAATGTGCGAATACTAAAATTTTTCCCGTTATTTCAAACACATTTTACTTTAAATTTTTACACTTTTTCAGATGAATTTTGACTAAGACATTCTCTCAGAAAGCCAGGTCATTGTCGGCCGACAATCTTAACCTTTTCGTTTCTTTTCCACCTGCAACATTTATCCAAAAATTAAAAAGCAAGACTTTATCAAAGATTAGTAGATTAACTTTACTCTGTGGCTCTATTACAAAAATATTTGTAGAAATCGTCGATATAAATAATATAGCATTAAAAATAAACAAAGAAAAATACTGTGCGCATGGCAATTCTATTCGCTATTTTAAATAGCACGCGGAGCTATCAGCCCGCAAATTACTCCATGCGGTAACGTTATTACCACCAGCGACGGTAAAAATCGAATCGCGCATAACTCAACTGTCATAATAGTGCTTACGTTAATACCGCATTTCGTTACAGCATCACCCATATCTCTCTATTATGATTATGTTTCTAAATACTGGGAATGCCCAGAGTTTCTTTATGAGAAGGGGGGTTTAGACATAAGCAAGACCGGGATAGCTTTTGTCAGGGACGTGAGGGTGTGAGAATTACGATTTCGGTTGGCAGTTCTGTTCAAAGTTGGTAGCATTATCAGCTGATGACAGAGTCGTGCCTTGTCGAAGCTTTGTTTGGTAAAAACTGTGGAAATTTGCCATTTTCATTTTGGTTGTATATTTTGCAAGGATTTCCAGTTGTTAATGTTTTTGGTTAGTTTAGAGACTTCACATATTATTGGTTCGGACTCGTTTTATTTTAGAGATTTTGATAGTGTTTAGTCGAATAGTTTTCAGTCATTCGTGTTTTTATATACATATGATACAGATGAGTGTCCGCTAAGTAATGGTACACAGAAAAACCACAGATTTCTTTTTGCAAAAATACCCTTTTAGGATTTAAACAAACATACCTATATCCAAAAGTTAATGATAAGGAAGATACGGGGTGTTAAAGAGATATAAATATTTTTTATTCATGCGTTTCGATAATTTTTGATATGTTTTAAACATTTTAATAAAACTCGGTATCCAGGTGTTTTTAGATATCAGCTATTTATATCTGCGCAGTTGTAATTATAGCTAATACGATGTTATTGAAGATACTACATACTTTCGGTGCACTGAACAACTAAAACGTGAATACCTTAAAAAACGGTTGTCAAGACCGATTCTTACTAAGTATACCTTTTTTGTGCAGAAAGCATAGAGAAGCTTACTAGGTTACATACGTACAGAGTAGTAACAAAAATTGAGTAGTTTTAGAGAATTTTAAATAGTGTACCCATCGCCCTCTAGTCTACACACAAAAATTAATATTCGATCTGAAAAGCTAATGTTTAAAAACCCCGAGATACCGTTTTATTAAGATATTTAAAAAGGGGGAACAATTATCGAAATAAATTTACTTTTTCTTTTACTCTGACACCCCCGTATCTTCCTTTTATTATAAACTTTTGGATATTAGGTATTTTTGGTTAAATCTTAATATTTTGGCATAAGGAATCTGTGGTTTTTCTGTACCATTCATTAGCGGACACCCTGATATACAAAGTTTTGAACTTTACGGAACCATGGAAAATGTTTTGCTCTGCCAGGTACCTCATCGTCCTGTCGTCGCTTTGATAATTTTTAATTTTCAATATTTAAACCACATTTAGTTTTGTTTTAAGTTATCCCTATTAAAATAATCCAATAAATTTTGTTTACAACATACAGTTCTTTTTGTTTTCTCCTTAATTCTACGCCATTGATCTGCCTAAAATCAAACATGGCCGAAATATGGCCCGACTTGACGTCACAGCCGCTGCTAGTCAATATGGCGAATGTCGTGACCTTATCTCATCAATCGACTTTGGGAATGCCGGGTTTTTACATGGTCCGTTAACGTAACCGAAACTAAAAAAAAATGCATTTTACAGCAACTGCGGACGTAAATACGCCTTCTTCGTCGGGAATTATTTTTGCCTTTTTACATTCATTATTAAATACGTAAAGTTTATTTTTTTCTTTAACAGACATAATAAAAGTCAATACGCAGAGAGCAGTAGTGTGTCGAAATAGAGTTAACGTACTTGTTTGAAACAGTTAAGAACAAAAGACTAAGCAGGGCATAAACAACTAATCATTTAACTTTTCACTTGTTTTTAATGAAACCTAACCATGACTTAAACTTTTAGCAATACTAGGGTGTGCAAAACGAAAACACACAATAACTCCCTTCTAATAAATTGGGGTTTATTCAAACAAAGAGCAAGTTTGCAAAGCTAATTTATCACTAAAACTCCAACAAAACATGTTGCAAAATGACCGGTGTATATTTGTCATTATATCATAGCAAAACCGTATTTCTCCGTTTCTAAAAGAATAAAAAATTAATTTGTGTCACATGATAATTAAAGAGTAAATTTATAATTAATTTTTCTACACACAGAAAAAATGTCTTGTTTTAAGGAAATACAAGGTTTTAAAATATGCATTCTTTTTGAATAGTTGTGCTTTTAAACCAAGATTTATTTCTTACTTTAAAATAATAGTGGTTCTTAAACTGGGAGAAAAATACTTTAATTTATGTCTTTAATGTAAAAGAAATTCTTTAAATTAAAATATCCTTAGTATTATTTTAAGAATATCAGAATCAAGAAATAAGAACCTAAAGATTTTAAACAAAAGAAATATTAAATGTTTCTATCAAAATATTAATGAATTTTCTTTAAAATAATAGGTCCTTATTTTAAGAATCTATACCAAAATCTTTAACCTTTATGTCAAAAACCTATTTCTTTAATATAAGTATTCACTGAATTATGCTTTTAGTACGGTATCAACGGTACGATTATATCCTACCGTCGAACAACGAAAGTTTTTTTTAGAAGATACACTTGTTATTCGTATTATTCAACTTGGACCTGGGACAGCCGTTTGATAAGTCCTATGAGGTTCGGCAAAACGCATCATCGATGGAGAAAAGAGGTCTCGGTGAATGACATGATAAGCAGGAATTCCTCTCTTAACTATCAAAAGAGAACTAGTTGTTTATTTAATATAATTATCTTAATTAAATTAAATTTTATTTCAGTCTGTGGTATTTAGAATCTTGTCTTAAAAGAAAGAATCTCTCAGTGGGAAAAGCGCTCGATGTTTTTAACGGAATACATCGTTCTTTAATGTAGACCCATTGGGGTCACTAAATAAAATAAGGTTATTCTTATTACAAAAGCGCCTTCTTTTGAATTTAGTACGCAAAGCTGAAAACATATTTTTTTCAATTTGAGATCCTATTTCTTTAACACATATGAAAGTCACAATTCTCTCCAATTTAATCTAAGGCTTTTGTTTTAAGATACTTTTTTTTCAGTGTAGCGGTTAGAAGTTTAGAGTAAAAATTTTGGGCGCATTCAGGAGTACTCAGCCGGTGTCAAACCTGACACCTCTCATCTAGAAACTCAAGAGACTTGTTTCATCGGTGTGCTACAAAGGAAAAAAGAGCTGCTTATTGAAAGAAGAAACCTAAGTTTAGTTTCTTTTTTCTATGGATCTCCTGTAGATATTTTGTACCAAAATCCATACTGCCTATCATAAAAAAATTGCGTTTTCCAAAATACTTAAATCTTTGTTAATTAATGAATTTCTCCACTTCTTTACAAAGAACTGAAAGAAGTAAAATTGCTCTATAGTTAGATGAAAAAAATATAGATTATTTCTTGGAAATAGGTTGAACACGTGCAACTTTCCAGCTCTCCGGAAAAATTCCTGTGTCGTAAGAAATTTGAAAAAACCGAGCTAAGATGGGTGCAAGTTCTGGAGCACATTTTTTTTAAAACGACTGCTGGTATGCCATCTAGCCCACACGATTTCTTGGTGTTTTGAGAAATAAGAATATGCTTAATGTCTCTTATCCTTAAAAATAATATCGAACATTTTATGAGGAACTGGGACAATAGCTGGAATTGAATGAATTACGAAATGGTCAAGGGTTAAATTGACAGCAATTTTTTTAGCAAATAGTTCTGCCTTTCCTTTAGCGGTAAAAATAATTTCATCTTTAAAAGTTGCGGTACTTTTACTAAACCAGTACCTACACTATCGGACAAAAGTAGAGCAACACTTTGATAAAATTTACATATCCCGATTTTATAATACTAAATGTAAGATATCGCTTTTAAATACATTGTTTTTAAAACATCAAAGTAGGCTGCTGTCATCGGCGACAACGGCGCTTTGGATGATCAAGCCAGATCATGTCATTTTTGTCATAAAGTTTTAATTGTAAATAAGTAATGCGTCAAAAGTAAAGCATTCATCAAATGATAAGTTTTCGGTGAAAGAAGAGACAAAAATAGTTTTGTAAAATTAGTTTTTTTTATATTTTGAACATTTTTGTGCTGAATTAATTATGCCGAGAGGTATTCCAATTTCAAAAGACTTAAAGCAGAGAGTTGTGAATGCTTTCAGGAAAGGTAAAAAGCAAGCCCATATACCAAGACAATTTGATTTACCCAGTTACAGTGTATCTAAAATAATTTCATCCTGTAATGAAAGGGGACATTTAGAGAATCTACCAAAATCGGGAAGACCAAAAAAACAACAATATGGACCGACAGTCGCATTAAAAGAATTTCTTAAAATGATCCTTGGAAGTCTGCACCTAGAATTATTGCTGAAGTTCCAGGAATTATGGTTGGTCCGCCCCGCTAAAAAGCCGCTAGTTTCGGAAAGAAATAGAGCAGCAAGACTTGCATTTGCACATCGGCATTTAAACTGGACAGTAGACGATTGGAAAAAGTTCTTTTTAGTGACGAAACGCGATATAAAATTTTAATACCGATGGAATGAAACGTATGCGGCGACCAATAAATAGCAGGTTTAATCCTAAGTACGTAACACTAACAGTTAAACATGGTAAAGGCAGTGTTTTTATGGGGTTGTTTCTCGTGGAAAGAGGTAGGCCCTATACACTTTATTAATGAAAATGTGGATCGATTTATTTATAGGGATATAATGGAAAATGTCATGCTCCCTTATGCAGAGTGGGAAATGCCACTGCGTTTTACGTTCCAGCAGGATAACGATCCAAAACACTCTTCGCGAATTGTTCAAGAGTGGTTTTGAGAAAACAATGTTCGAGTTTTGGAGTGGCCGGCACAATCCCCCGACCTCAACCCAATTGAGAACTTGTGGGAAGAAGTAGAACGTCGTATTCGAACACAAATGTTTCCGAATAAACAATCGTTGATAGATAAAATCCGCCAAGTTTGGACAAATCTTCCGGAAAACATTATTTAAAATTTGATTGCCTCAATGCCGCGACGTTGCCAGCAAGTAATAAATAATAATGGATATTCTATTAACTATTAACATAATACTTTTTACTAATTATTATAATTAAATGTGTTAAATGTTCTTTGTTGTAATATCTAAAATAAAAAATTGTTGAATACAATTTGTTGCTTTACTTTTGTCGCACTGATTTTCGTCAATATTTATAATTATAAATATTTTTGATCTCAAATTTTATCTAAAATTTATCATAATGTTGTGAAGTATTCCTTTAATCCTAGAGATAATACTTATTCATTAAACGTATCCAGAAATCACTCTGAGAACATTTTTTGTCGAGACGAAACAAAAAAACACTTTGTTGCTCTACTTTGTCCGATAGTGTATATACTCCCCATATGCGCTAGCTAGATCCCGCTGAGGTTGCACACAAATAGGGAAAACCAAAATGCTACTATAGATCTTTTCAAGGATGTTCAATGTTTCGTCACATTATGTGACATCATATCGAAATTAGGGCACGTCGTATATTGTGACATACATACTTTAAACTCATGGAAAATAAAATATTTGTAGCTTACATCAAATACCGCACTCACGGGTAATAAAGTTAACCTTCTTTTCCATATCCATTATAAAATACTTTACCATCTTCAAAATAAGAACTCCTTCGGCTTTTGGGTAATTTTCTTAGAAACCCGTGGCAACTCCGATTTTGACGAAATTTGATATAAGCGTTTTGGGGCGCTGATCACGAATCTTATGGCGGAAACGTTTTGTTCTTGAGATATTCATCATCAGACTTGAAATTTAAACTAATCCTATTTTTACAATACCTACTCCTCCTTCTTTGCACACAATTCTGATTTAAAGCCGCAGTGGCACACAATACTTGATTTTCACATTTTAAAACCCCGTTTTTTACGTATGTTTACAATATTTTTGCATTAAATTGCATAGCTATACTTTGAATCATTTCAATCCCAGTGTGCCATGAAGCCCTATGTGTATGTATGGTTGCCGCATTATCAAAGAAAAGCCACGCAATTTAATGCAAAAATAATGTAAAAACGTAGAAAAACGGGATTTTAAAAGGTGAAAATCAAATATTTTGTGACACTTTGGCTTTAAATCAAGAATTGTTTGCAAAAAGAAGGGTGTGAAAATAAGCTTAGTTAAAATTTGAATTTTGATGATGAATATCTCGAGAACGAAACGTTTCCGCCAAAAAATCTTTCAGATTCGTGATCAGTGCCCCAAAACCCCCGTATACCAAATTTCGTTAAAATCGGAGTTGCCGCAGGTTTCTAGAAAATTACCGGCTTTTGTTTATCGTTGTGACATAGTTTGTTCAATAATGACTTAACTTTTTTAAACAGGCACTTAATATTTAAAATTGTTTTGAACAACTTACGTTGCACAAATAATTTGCCTTCACAATGTCGCAGATTAAATTCAGGTTCACAATACATCAAAATATGTAGCTCTGGCTAGCCGGTTAGTTAGAAACATAGGTACTAAACACTTATAATTCTCCTATTTACTCAACTTTTACATAAAATTTTTGAAAATATTTAAAATGCCTAAAATATCGAAAATGATTCGGACAGTCATTAACATTTGATTGCCTAGTACAGATTTATTTCAGACTTTCGTCAATGACGTATTTTTTTGTCACTCTTAGTATAGACGACATGAAGCGAGAACAACAATGTATGACGAAACATTGAATATTCCTTAAAAGATCTGATACCTGTAGTATTATTATTTCATTCATACAACTCAACGCATATTTCTAGCACCTCCTATCAGATAGGCTAAATATCCGGCAGATAAATTTACGATCCAGTATCTATTGCTCCATCAGGAGAATGACCATAATTTTCCTGCTTGTCGAGAGGATTTACTCTCTAAGGGCCTTTGTTTGCTCGCGGTCTGTTAATTTGCAGTGGCCAAGAAGGACGTTTCCGCGATTTACGATTATGTGGTATCATTTAATAGGTTGCATTTAACACATGGAATTTCCCATTGGGCTACACTCCTATTTTGAACTGTTTGTCTTGTACTAAACAATGGAAATAGACTATAATGTGGCTTAAATTTATCGAAAGGGGTTCTATAAGGACTATTGTTTAAGGTCGATTTAGTATAAGTTACCATATTATTTTTTAACCAAAAAAAAGGTTGGTACTGTTTTTTTAATTACGCTTTAAAAAATTGTGAAAATTTGGTAGCATTATAAAGTCAGTGGGGGACATACAAGCTAATATACAGGGTGGCCCACCATATTCGACACGGTCTGTAGCTGGATAACCATGGGATTTTAAAAAATAAAATACTGGAACATATACAGATCGGATAAGACCACAGTATAAAATTATTTTAGTCTATACGGGGTGTCTCAAAAAAGTGTGACGTTTCAAAGTTATATTTTTTAAAATGGAACACCCTATATTTTATGACGGTTTTAGATTCTACTTTAAAAAATAACTCAAGTTTGTTTATGGTATTAAGTGTCTAATTTGATTCGTTTTTGTGATATTTGATTTTTTTGAAAAGGCAGAGGTAAAATTAAATTGATTTTACTTTTAACACTTTTAACACTTTAATCTTTAAAATGTGTAACAAGATTAGAAAAAGTCTGCCATATCATACGTAGGTCAAATCAAGATCAAATATTGTACAGAGTGATCAAAAAATAATTTCAACTTTTCAGAAAATTAAATAGCCATATCTCTCTTATTTTAAATGGAACACTCTGTATTTTTTTACACCACATAATGACAACCAAATGCCAAATGGTGTATAGGTTGCCTATACCTATCTTTTATACTTTTTAGGTAAATTCCGTTTTAACATATTTTTATTCCAAATGTAAGTAGGCTGTGATATAGATATGCCTATTTACTAAGCCGTTATTGCAAAATTTAAATTTGTTGGAAAAAAGCACAAAATTAAAAGATTTTGTATTATCTGCCACTATTTTTAAAATTGACAGAAAAAAAATTCATTAGTTGCTTATAATGCTACTTCCATTAACACTTAATTCAGCTGAATGTGGTAATGATAAAACTTGTGTTTTTAAACAATCCCAATAATGCCTCTGGTCAGTTATGACGACATTCTGTGACCTATAACTCGTTTCTTCCATTATCCATAATCACTATGTCAAAATTTTTAAAGCAACTATTAAGGTTATCAGATGGTTTCTCCTGGAATATTTTTCAGGATTAACTCTAGACTAAAGTAAATAATTTTTTTCACATCCTACCAGTATTATATCATCATCAGTATCAACTTTCATTTAAATAAACATTTGGACTAAAAATTTGTAAAAACAGATTTTACTAAAAAGCACATAAAAGATAGGTATAGGCAACCTATACACCATTTGAAAGTATGTGACGTAAAAAAATACAGGGTGTTCCATTTAAAATAAGAGAGATATGGCTATTTGATTATTTGAAAAATTGAAATTATTTTTTGATCACCCTGTACAATATTTGATCTTGATTTGACCTACGTATGATATTGAGAGATTTATCTCTTTAAGTTTGTCGATAGTGTTACTGGACACCCCGTATAATGCGATCATTTTTTTGTACCCTTGCTTGCTTTTATTCAAAATTGCCTGTGATACATCTGAAAAATGTAAGATCCCCAAATTATACACTTAAATGCATTAAACTCACCCCTCTTTCTAAATAAACCTACAAGGACATAATATAAGATATACTTCTGACATTTTGCACTCCGTAGAGTAACTAAGCGTTAAACAGAAACGTCTTATTATTAATCCCTCACTTTATGTCCCCGGAGGATAACTTTACTTGAACGATTGTAGAAAATGGGGACCGAGGAAGTTCCGAGCAAATACAAGCCCTTAGGGGAGTTTTTAGTCGAGTTGCGAGAAGTTGGCAGAGAAATTGGTTTTCAGTCCGTACGAGACCTGCATTGTGTATAAGCGATTTCTGAAATACCTATGACGGGGTTAGTATGCGTGCAGAATTTCAAACAAAACTTTTTATGGCAAATTTAATAAAATAGCATTGAACTTAAATAGTAATTCATGTAACAAGTGCATAAAGTGATGCTTTTTATACGAATGGGAGTTCGACAGCACGAGCCGTGTGGCGAGTGCGGCAATCCAATAAGTAAAAAAGACACTTTCTGCATGTGTTACATACTATATTTTTTCCACGACCGTATAAAAATTGTTCCAAAAACCATTTTTGTACATGTTTTCTTTATCAAAACTTGGTAATTTTAATTTTTGCAGCACAGCCATTATATTGCAACAAAAAATCATAGCCTTCTTATTTTTAAAAGACAATTATCCTCTTCATAACTATGCACTAAGGTAATAGTTCGATATAGCAATTTTCGCTATTATAAAAGATTTTTCGAAAAATTCTTTTTCAGGGCGTTTCTATAGGTCGATTTTGACACAAATCTGTGTGCGCGTTTTTCAAAATCCATTTCTATAATTTATTATTAATAAAAACATTTACGGGACGGTGGAGTGAACAGAGGTGCTGGGTGGGGATAAAACAGTATAAATCCAACGTCAAACACAAGAAAACATTAATACACTGCACTCGGGGCACATGAAAAATGTAAATTAATTTTGAAAAGTATTAAATTTTTCGAAAAACTATCCCACACATATGAGATATCTCGTCCGCCATTAATTAAAGAAGCGAAAATAGGCGCATTCATTTTGGTCAGCTGTAGAAGCAGCGTTGCCAAACTTCTTATGAAGAATTAACACCAAGCCTATTTCGGGGATTATCCACCATTTCCATGAGAAACAATGGTATTTTTTGTAGAAATGCCTCCTTCTTTATGTTTAGGATTTTTTTTCTCTACAAATTATAATAGGAAGAAGGAATAACTTAATTTTTCATAAGAATTTTGTCCTGTATCTTCCTTTTTTAAGCTATTGACACTTTCTCACTTTATTTGGCAACATCGCAAGACATTTACAGTTCTATTGCAAACTCTTCTTTTTATGCAGTGACAGCCATGGCGGGATTGTTGTACTATTATTTATTTTTATTTTTTTAAACAATTTTTTGGACATTTTTGTAAACAGAAAGTGCGGTAAAATACTGTTTTTGGGTGTTTAATGTAGGATTTCTACTGTTTCGTCCCCACCCAGCACCCTGTACACTCCACCGTCCCGTAAATATGTTTTTATTAATAATAAATTATAGAAATGGATTTTGGAAAACGCGCACACAGATTTGTGTCATAATCGACCTATAGAAACGCCCTGAAAAGAATTTTTCAAAAATATCTTATAATAGCGAAAACCGCTATATCGAAATATTACCATTGTTTAATTTAAAAAAAACTGTATACTTACTTTTTGTAGAAATAATACTGAAACAGTATAGGTTCCTTTTCATTTTCTTAGTAATTTAAATTCATTATTACTGTTAATTTTGAATAATTTCTATTTATTTCCAAACTGTCAAATTTTAAAACTAGTGACACATAAACTAAACGAAATAATGACGCAATCAAAGGTAACTTGACTGTTTGGTTCAGCTGATGTCGCTTTTACTGTTACATTGTATAAATTGATATTTAAGTTTATTGTAGTAGGCATTGGAACAAATCACTAATTCAAAGTGTGAAAAAAAGCTTCGAAGTGTTAAAAAAGTAATTTGTTTTAACACTTTAACTAGTGTACTAGAAGGGAGTCCTTTAACTTCATTTTAACGATTAAAAAAACAGCATTTTTTAACGGTCGTGGAAAAAAGTTATATAAAACATGAATGATAATTTTGTGAGATTTTAATGTTATTGCAGATCTAAGTCTGTATAAATACTGTGGGCACCCGCATTAAAATACAAAACGCTGACATGCATATTTAAAGAAACAAAGCTTTAAAGGAGAAATAAGTTATTCCCTAAATATACAGGGTGTAATTTAATTAATAGCTGAAAATACAGGGTATGATTTCCTAGCTTATTTTAGGAAGAAGAGTTCATATTGTTCCAAAACACCTCGTATAAAAACACGTGCCTTCGTGTTTATACCTTTATTAACCATGTAACGTAACTATGGTTACAATAACGGCAAAATCTTAAATTGTCAATGTCTCGAAGTTTACAGCACAAAAGTCGAATCTGTACTAACTGATCGGAGGTTTCCCGTCGCCCTTTTATAGTATGGTGGAAGAGTAAAGAATGATCTAGAATCTTCGAGAAATATCGTGAAAATTCCATAGTACAGGATGGCATAAAAGTTCTTAATGGATAATTCGGGCGTTTTCGGAAACCTTCGAAAGTGATGAAAGAACTTGGAAAAATTAAGGTAAATTATTTAAATAAATTAACAAACTAAATTAAATGATCCTAACTCTCTAAAATTCTATAACCTAAACACATTTTTTGAAAGTCTGTAACAATACATTTTTTTAATTGCCTTAGGTTTAAAGTCAATCAAAACAAAAAAACAAAGAACACTTTTGTTAAGTCTGCCTTAGTTGGGGGATAGGGTCAAAAATATCCCAAAAGATTGATTTTAGAGGAGATGCGAAAAGGGGTCAAAGAAATTGGCTTCCAAGCTATACGAGACTTGCATCTTGTCAAAGCGATTTCTAAAATACTTTCGGCCAGGTTTCTTTGTGAACCGAATATAAAACAGTTAAAATAATTAAAGGTTTATAAGGTTTTATTTACAAAGTTTCTAAGGTAAAAAATAAAACTTTTTGAAATATTGATATTCCATAATAATTATGGTAATAGTTCGATATAGTAGTTTTCGCTATTATAAGAGATTTTTGAAAAATTCTTTTTCAGGACGTTTCTATAGGTCGATTATGACACAAATCTGTGTGCACGTTTTCCAAAATCCATTTCTATAATTTATTATTAATAAAAATATATGTACGGGACGGTGGAGTGAACAGGGGTGTTGGGTGGGGACGAAACAGTAGAAATCCTACATTAAACGCCCAAAAACCGTATTTCACAGTACACACCGCACTTTTGTTTACAAAAAGGTCCAAAAAATTGTTTAAAAAATTAAAAATAAATAATAGTTCAACAATCCCGCCATGGCTGTCACTGCATAAAAAAGAAGAGTTTGCAATAGAACTGTAAATGTCTTGCGATGTTGCCAAATAAAGTCAGAAAGTGTCAATAGCTTAAAAAAGGAAGATACAGGACAAAATTCATATGAAAAATGAAGTTATTCCTCCTTCCTATTATAATTTGTAGAGAAAAAAAGGAAAATACCTAAACATAAAAAAGGAGGCATTTCTACAAAAAATACCATTGTTTCTCATGGAACTGGTGGATAATCCCCGAAATAGCCTTGGTGTTAATTCTTCATAAGAAGTTTGGCAACGCTGCTTCTATCAAGACTGTCATTTTCACAATGACGAACTTCATGTTATCAGCTGACCAAAATAAATGCGCCTATTTTCCTTCTTTAATTAATGGCGGACTCATATGTGTGGGATAGTTTTTCGAAAAATTTAATACTTTTCAAATTTAATTTACATTTTTCATGTTCCCCAAGTGCAGTGTATTAATGTTTTCTTGTGTTTGACGTTGGATTTATACTGTTTTGTCCCCACCCAGCACCCCTGTTCACTCCACCGTCCCGTAAATATGTTTTTATTAATAATAAATTATAGAAATGGATTTTGGAAAACGCGCACACAGATTTGTGTCATAATCGACCTATAGAAACGCCCTGAAAAAGAATTTTTCAAAAATCTCTTATAATAGCGAAAACCGCTAGATCGAACTATTACCATGATTATTTTTATAATAATCACCGATTTTAATAAAGTAAATTACTTTTTATCTTTATCTACGATCTATGCGACAGTTTTCTGCTGCTAAAGAAAGGTTTAATAGGGTTTAATTGTAAAAGTGAGAAAAAAATTAAGTTTATTTTTAAAAGATTACATATACAGTATCTCTATGTAATTTGCCGTAAGTATAGAAAACTTTTTTTTTATTAATTATTTTACAAAAAATAGTATTCTTTATAAAAAGTTTTGCATGGTCAAAAACCTAAAATGCAATTATTTGTTAAAAGGTTTGACCAAAAATTTTATTTTTGTTTAAAAGTAAATTAGGAGTATTTTTTAATAATATTGTTACAGACTTTCTAAAAATGTGTTTAGGTTATAGAATTTTAGAGAGTTAGGATCATTTAATTTAGTTTGTTAATTTATTTAAATAATTTACCTTAATTTTTCCAAGTTCTTTCATCACTTTCGAAGGTTTCCGAAAACGCCCGAATTATCCATTAATAACTTTTATGCCATCATGTACTATGGAATTTTCACGATATTTCTCGAATATTCTAGATCATTCTTTACTCTTCCACCATACTATAAAGGGCGACGGGAAACTTCGAGTCAGTCAGTATAAATTCGACTTTTGTGTTGTAAACTTCGAGAACATTGACAAGAGTAGATTTTGTCGTTGTTGTAACCATAGTTACGTTCCATTGTTAATAAAGGTATAAAAACGAAGACACGTGTTTTTATACGAGGTGATTTGGAACATTTGGTGTCAGAAGCGGAAAGTAATTACCCAAGGGAAGC
Source organism: Listronotus bonariensis (assembly GCA_014170235.1). Taxonomy (NCBI): domain Eukaryota; kingdom Metazoa; phylum Arthropoda; class Insecta; order Coleoptera; family Curculionidae; genus Listronotus; species Listronotus bonariensis. The sequence continues at coordinate 61,787 of JACEGR010003472.1, read as the reverse complement.
CGAAGTCTCAAGAAGAAAATTTGAATGCCAGTTGAGACCAGACAACAAACTGCCATTATGGAGGAAATTAGTGCACTAATTAAGCTTATGATGGAAAAACAAGAAGACTTGAAAGAAGACCTAAAGAAGGAAATGCAGACAAGTCAAGAAGCCATGAAAGAAGACTTACAATTAATGAAGACGAGCCAAGAATCCCTGAAAGAAGACCTAAAGAAAGAAATGCAGACAAGTCAAGAAGCCATGAAAGAAGACATTAAAAATGAAATGAAGACCAATTTAGAAGAAATGAAGAAAAGTCAAGAAGAAATGAAGACAAATCAAAAAGAAATGAAGCGGGAAATTCAAATTAGTCAAGAAGAAACAAGACGACAAATGGAGAAAATTCAAAAGACATAAAGAAAAGCCAAGAACAAATGAAGCATGAGCTCAAAGAAAAGATGGTGAAAGATTCGAGAACACTTGAGGAGAATTTCAACAAAGTCAAGATGAAATGAGGCAAGAAATGTTACTCGAACTAAAACTTCTTACAAAGGAAGCTGTTAAAGAAGATATGCAAGAAATACAGCAGTCGGTTGAAGATAAGGATTTATCAACTTCAAAGCCACATTCAACAAGAAGTACAGCGACAGATAAAAAAAATAGCTAATACTGGTGTCGTTGTAGAAAGTGGTAATTCAACTACTGTTATGAAACCACCAACTTTCGATGGAAAGGTACCGTGGGTTACATACCTTCGACAATTCGAGGCTGCTGCCAACGGCAATGATTGGAGCCCACCAGAAAAGGCTCGGAGCTTTGGTACTTGCTCTTCGAGGAGAAGCCATGGAGGGGTGTTAAGAAACATCCCCGATGAAAAGCAGTCTGACTGCATGAATCGATTGTCGTCATGTTCCTGGAGATGAGATACGGCGAAACCCCATCTGCAAAGAGTTTATAAGGCGCAGTTACAAGGACGAAGACAGAAGTACAATGAAAGTCTTCAAGAGTACGAAGCGGACATTGTACGTCTAGTTAATTTAACGTATCCATCGTACCCGGAAGAAATTAAGCAAGAATTGGCGGTAGGCAGTTTCATTGAAGGGCTGCGCCGATCCTGATATGAACCAAGCATTAAGAATGGCCAGACTAAAGAAAATTTCAGAAGCTCTTGCCTACGCACTTCAGTTTGAAACGGCTAAGCAGACATCCAGAACTCAGGCAAGACTCTCGAAGAACAAACTATGTACCAGAAGTCAGCAATCCAAATGATAATTTGACAACAGTAATACAACAGCTGCAAGAAATCCTACGTCAAAAAACAAGTAGATGGAGACAACAAAAGCATGACCTTCCGTAGAAGAAATACTATCCGCTGTTGGAAGTGTGGTGAAGAGGGGCACATTCAAAGAAATTGTATCAGATCGAATGCCCCTGCAAGTAATTCGAAAACTCACAGTACTACCAAGCCCCATCAACAACAATAATTAGAGTATCCCGGCTGCAGAACAATGGCTCCAGCTTGGTAGTACCTGGAAATGTGTGCGGTCGGGACTGCGAAATGGTACTAGATACTGGTTCCACACATACCATCGTGAAGCCGAACATCGTAGCTCACTGTAAAATATTCCGCCCTGTAAAGAATTACCTTTGGAAACTGCTAATGGAGAAGTTATACCAGTAAAAGGCATACATGAAGCCAGAATAACCCTAGGAACAACAACATTTATCCACGTCGTGTTTGTTGCTGACATCCTGACGAAGTTATCCTTGGCCTTGACATTATGGAAAATAAGAAGTTTGTACTTGATCTTCCACAACGGGTACTGCGAACAAATAATGAAGAGATTGTAATGAGATTACCACGAAGCAGTGAAGCATCGATTCGAGAAGTTATCCTTACAGAAGATGTCATTCTACCTCCAAACTCAGAAAGCATCATACGAGCAAGGTTCGAAGACTCAGAAGAAGGTGAAATCGTTTTAGTCGAACCAGTAGAAAATTGTCCGTTATACGCTAAAGGAATTCTACCAGCAAGAACTTTGGCGCAAACCAAAGGAAATATGGTATTTGTGAGAATGATGAACCTGAAAGATTTCCCTCAACAGGTCAAAATGGGTGACAAAATCGGTACCTGTCAACCTGCTACTATGATAGTTACCTATCCCTGTACCACACCTGCAGGGGTCTCCACACGTAAACTACCTGATGCTCTACAAGACCTGGTGATTTCATCAAAATCCTTGTTAGACCCAGTCCAAGTATCTATGCTGGAAGAACTATTAAGAAGAAATCAAGATGTTTTCTCTTTATCCGAAAAAGATTTGGGTAAAACCAGTGTAGTGCAACATCGAATAAATACTGGAGACGCATCACCGATAAAACAACCGCCCAGAAGAATTCCTTTAGCCAAGAAAGAAGAAGTTGAAAAGTTACTTGAAGACATGCAAAATCAAGGCATCATAGAACCATCCCAGAGCCCATGGTCATCTCCAGTAGTCCTAGTTAAGAAGAAAGATGGTTCCACCAGATTTTGTGTTGATTTCCGAAGACTGAATGACGTCACGAAGAAGGACAGTTTTCCACTACCAAGAATTGACGATACCCTAGACACACTAACGGGGTCAAAATGGTTTTCCACATTAGACTTAAAAAGTGGTTATTGGCAAGTAGAACTTCATCCAGAAGATAAGGAAAATCTGCTTTCTCGACCGGGACCGGACTGTGGCAATTTAATGTTATGCCCTTTGGATTATGCAATGCCCCTGCTACATTTGAACGTTTGATGGAGTTAACACTACGGGGACTAACTTGGAAAACATGCTTAGTATACCTTGATGACATAATAATTTTGAAAACATTTGATGACCATCTGAAAAATGTTGAAGAGGTTTTTCAAAAGCTTAGATCCGCCCAGCTGAAGCTTAGCCCAAAGAAATGTCACCTGTTCCAAAAAGAAGTCAAGTACCTGGGGCATATAATTACAGAAGAAGGAGTAAAAACTGATCCAGAGAAGACTGAAGCTATCCAGAACTGGCCTGTACCAAAGAACAAGCATGAAATTAGAAGTTTTCTGGGATTGTGTACCTATTACAGACGGTTCATACATGGGTTTGCTGATATTGCAAGACCATTACATCGTCTTACGGAAAACAACAACAGCTACGAATGGACTGAAGATTGTGAAGCAGCTTTTGTACACCTAAAGAAAGCCCTCTGCAATCCCCCGGTGTTGTCATATCCACAACCAAATCAAACATTTATTGTGGACACTGATGCGAGCAACACTGCTATTGGTGGAATTTTTGTCACAGATGCAAGATGGCCAAGAAAAAAGTAATAGCCTATTTTAGCAAAGTCCTTTCCAAACCTGAACGAAATTATTGTGTCACCAGAAAAGAACTTTTGGCTATTGTTAAATCCCTAGAGCATTTTCATAAATACCTGTATGGCCAGAAATTCCACCTAAGAACGGACCATGCATCACTTAAATGGTTGCTTCAGTTCAAGAACCCTGAAGGTCAGATAGCACGATGGCTACAACGCATTCAAGAATATGATTTCAAAATTGAACATCGAAGGGGACTGAACCATAAGAATGCTGACGCTTTATCAAGACGACCTTGCCCGGATGATTGTAAACACTGCAGCAGACGAGAAGAACATGAAGATCCTGATGAATTTCACTGCCGAAGAACACGTCTCCAGTGCTCTCAAGAATGGGATCCTAAGATCTTGGCCAAAGAACAACTAGAAGATCCCGATCTTGGAGACATTATCAAACTTAAGACAGAAAATTTGGAAAGACCACCATATCAGAAAAATAGCCTCCAAGTCTCCAAGACATAAGGGGCACTGGGCCATATGGGACTCTTTGATTATTAAAGATGGCCTATTACAAAGGGTCTGGGAAAGTTCTGACGGCAAAACCCATAAACATCAGATAATCCTACCAACCGTAAAAGTGATCCCTGAAGCATTGCAAGCCTTGCATAATGGTGTAGGAGGTGGCCATTTCGGAGTTATGAAGACTCTTGAAAGGGTTCGAGAAAGGTTCTACTGGCTGGGAAGCCGTGCAGACGTAAAAGACTGGTGCAGAAGGTGTAAGCGACTGCGCTTCTTCCAGCAAGGGACCCAAAACACGAAGCCATGGCAAGATGAAGCAATACAATGTAGGGCACCTTTTGAAAGAATTGCTATAGGACATAGCAGGGCCATTTCCAGTTAGTAAATCAGGGAATCGCTATATCTTGGTAGCGATGGATTACTTCAGCAAATGGCCAGAAGTCTACCCAATCCCAAATCAAGAAGCCATAACCGTTGCCGATGCATTATTTCAACAATGGATTTGTCGCTATGGGAGTTCCTCAGAGAAATACATTCCGATCAAGGCAGAAACTTTGAGTCCGATCTTTTCAAGAACCTTTGTAATCTCCTGGGAATCCATAAAACAAGAACAACACCTCTTCATCCCCAGTCCGATGGTATGGCAGAGCGGCTTTAACAGAACACCCTGATAACCACCTGAAAATTAAAGTAAATGACCAACAAAGTGACTGGGATAACTGTATACAGCCGTTTTTATTAGCTTACCGCTCCGCACCACGAAACTACTGGCGAAACACCTGCTAAAGTCATTTTCGAGCGGAAATATGCCTTCCAGTTGACTTGCTTACAGGACGACCTTCCACCAATAAAGAACCAGAAGACTATGTAAGTCAACTAAGTAAACAGCTACAGAGGATACATGAAGAGGTGCGTACCAAGTTACAAAAAGGAAGTGACCGTATGAAATCCCGCTATGACTTGAAAGCTAACCATCAGGGATTGTTCGTCGGTGAAAAAGTTTGGTTATACAACTGAGAAGAACCAAGGGCGTTGACTGAAACTACAGAAGACATGGAGGGACCATATAAAGTGGTGACACGGCTTAATGATCTGCGTACCGTATACAGAAGAGTCCACAGGGCAAAAGATGAAAGTAGGCACATCTAGAAAGGCCAAGCCGTTATCAAGACAGTGAAGATACTTGATCGAGACGATCAAAACTTGGAAGGGGGCAATGTTACAGAATTTTTTCCTGCGATAATGGTAAAAACTTAAGTTTGTACGTTTACCATACATTTAATAATTATACATTTTTAGGAAAAATCTAAAAACTTTTTTAATTAACTGTTATTAAAATAAAAGAAATGTACACTGCTTTAATAAGTACTATCCCATAAATATATTGTTTTAAATATCTTCCGCTACTTTTTTAGTCGTTTGTGATGAAAAATGTAAAAAAACACGGTTTTAACTGTATTTCGGCCATAACTAAAAACAATTACGTTGAAAAACATTTGATTCTATAATAAAACCTATATATTTGGGGGGGAATGAAAGACCTCCGCGGGCAGCAGGTTCCACATTCTAGAAGCTCTAGGGATAAAAGAACGAACCAAGTGGGAAGTTCGGGGTCTGTCCAGGTGGACCGTATAGGGATGCATACTAACCAGAACCACGAGTTTCTCTTCTCTGTTGGGAACCGTAAGTGGAGGAACTATACTGGACAATTCTTTAGAGCAGAAGCCATGGAAGTACCTATAAAAAAGCGATAAATCCCCCACAGCCCGACGATGGGCAAGGGAGGAAAGCCTTTCTGTACGTGAAGGATCATTAATGAGACGAATAGCTCTTCTTTGAATAGAATCAAGAATGCTTAGGGTTGTAGGGGACGCCATGCCCGAGATATGAGAACAATAGGGAGGTCCACATTTTTGAGACGCAATTATTGGTCCAGTTCCCATCTGGCGTCTTGTTAAGATTTTATTTTATTGAATTAAAATAATTTCAACCGAGTGCTAATGAACCTTTATTTATAGATTAAAACCTTTGTATTGTAAGTAACTTAATATTAAATATTTTATTGTTTTATTTCTTTTAAAGTAATCATAACTTTTATTATATTGTGTAAGAGCAGAATAGTTCTTCATAATGTATAAAAGTTTTAATTTTCATAAAATGTTAAATAAACTTTTTAATTTTATTCTGGAGAAAAGCCAAATAATATTTTGTTTAAATTTAATCTCCCAAAAAACAAATAAAGCATTAAATAATATACAGGGTCACTCAAAAATTTTAAAACCTACGTTTCTTATTAATTGGTAATAGCCTTGACCTAATTTTTCTAGACAACCCCATGGCAATACCTTTGTTTAAATACTATCTAAGGGGGGCTAAGGTCAAATCGTACAAAAAAGCCATGTTTTCGTGATTTTTTTCTGACGACACAGTTAAAACTTATTTACTCAACCAATGGTACATTAAAGTATGACATTCGAAGAATGTTTCATCAAATTTTACAAAAAAATATTAAAAAATACGGCAATGGCAGCAATTGTTCGGACGTGTCTCGAAAAAAATTTGCATTGCGGTGCCCCTCATAACTTGGTGCTGGATCATCCGAAATCAAAAATCAAAGTTCGTTCGTTAGATAATAGTTTTCCCCAGGTAACGCTGTCGAGTTTTTTTTCCAATTTTTTTTCATTTTTCGAACACTTTGAAGTGAAAAACACAATTTTGTGGGGAAAAAATCGGCTAATTTGTTATTGCAAAATCAAAATTATGAAAAAAACTCGACAGCGTTACCTCGTAAATGATGTACAGAAATAGTGTTTAAAATTTCAAAAGGATCGGTGCAGTAGTTTTGGAGTTATCAGGGGCACCGACTTTGAAAACGTAAGTTGTAAATTAAATATCTTACCCCCTCCCCTTTATAAAACAGTTTATATTCGGTAAATAGATGGGAAAAGGTCGCTTCCTATTCAGATCTTAGACTATTATGTTTTTTAAAAATCGTTCCTAAAATATTTGCAATAAATTTTAAAACACTGTGTACTTAATAGGAAATAAAAATTTACTTACGAATTATTAAAACAGGTCCACATCCACAACTGATTAAAGGTGAACCGCCAACTAGACTTTCTGGAGGTCTTCTTCTTTGTTCAGATGGTCCAGCCCCAGATCCTCTCTGTCTATAAGAAATCGCAGACATTCCCGAGTTGCCTCTGCGTGAACATTCCCGTTGGAAAAATGATACTCCCGCTTCTAAAAAGTCCACTTCTCCTGTTATTGGAGATGGAGTAGGCTCCTCACTAGAAAAAAGTAAGGAATAAGTATTAGTAAAAATAATGGTTAATGGATAAATGAGGCAGAGTGATATACCGGTTCAGCTAAATAACTTAACACGTAGGCAATGCGAGAAAGTCTATTGTGAATACCGGCTTGTAAAGATTTCTGATTGGATTGGTCACATCATAAAGTAACATACCTACGGATAAGAGAAACCATGGCATGCTAAAATTTTCGTACCGCTTTTGCGGCAGGCTTGGCGGCAGGCTTGTCATTTTTCCAGTTTACACTTTAAAGGCGTCGGTCGAAGCCTCGCCTCGTGTAACATCAGCGGTGGGGAGACACGTAAGCTTACTGAAATGACTAACTGGCGGTGTTTCAACGAGAAACGAATAAAATTATATTGGGAGTTTTCGCATGACCTGTCCTTAAATCGGCTATTCCATGATAACTCTTATAATTTCCTTACTCTATGGTCACATACATCCTTTTTTGTTGCTTTACTTGCCGATATCCCAATTAGACTAGTGCTGAAGTCTTTAAAAAACGTAAAAAGTAGAATAAAACCCATTGAAAAAGGTAGAGAAAATAACAAAAATTAAGAAAAATAAATTCAAGGCGATTTAAGGTCGGGAATGGGGAGAGGGGTTAAGTAAAAATACGATTTCCGGCAAAACTGCAAGTCCCCTGGAAAAAAGTTGAATGGCAAAGTTGTAGACAATAAAAAGATCTACAACTTTCGTATTTACGTTCTTTTTACATAACCTCAAAATTTATGTGGAAAATTCAAATATCCAAGGTTTTGGTTTTTTATTTTTATCTTTTACAAAAAATAAATTATTTTACAAAATTTGGTGAAAACGTACCCTTGCATATACTGTAATTTTTTGGTTTGAAATATAATTTTTTCACGTTATTTTGACTAAATGTCGAAAAAGTACCCCTATTTTCAATCGAAGGTGTGAAAACAACAAGCTGAATGTGATATATATTGCAATATTATTATTTAAAAATCATATCAAGTTTTAGGGTTTATTCATTACCTACTTTCAAAAATAAAAACACATTTTTTATTAATCAAACACCATTTTAACATTTTTAATTTAAATTCAATTACAAAACATATAAAATAAAAAACTTTTTAAAGCAAAACGAAAACGCATACCTAATAAAAAATAAAAATTTTAAGTTCTTTAAATAAATAAAAATAAAACAAAATATAGCTTACTTTTTTCCCAATGTAAAATTTGCATTAAGAAAGATTAGTTTTTCAGCTTTGTTTGCACTTAATTTATTTCTACGGTCGGTTAATATTAACCCGGCTTTGGAAAACAGTCTTTTACATGGCTTGGCGGTGCCCGCCACCCTCCACGTCTAAACAATATAAATATCATATCAGCTTAAATCACTGTATTTCTTCACATATTATTTTTAAATAATAATTCATAGGTTTATCATATTTCGATCGGCGCCATCAGTGATCATCCAATGCGTGTCGTGTCGATGCCGATTGAAGTATTCGCTTTGATCACTGATCACCTATTTGCAAAAAGTAAATCACTGGTAGCGCCAGTGATTTTCTATTCACCGGTGAAATATCGCGGTTATTGATGTATCGCCTAACACTAAAAATAAAGACAATGGAAGTCAAAAATTCTTGTTTAAGTGATAAAGCCTAGTCTACCGTATTTAGACATATTTTTTTTTATCTTTGGACAATCCACGAAGGCTAAAAGCCTAAATACTAACGTACCGTGGGTGTCTTAAGCAGGGTAAGAGGAAGTTTGTTAACACGGGACTTAAAAACTTGAAGATTTGGGGAGGAAGGAAAGACCTCCGCTGGCAGTAGGTTCCACAGTCTAGAAACTCTAGGGATAAAAGAACGAACGAAATGGGAATTTCGGGGCCTGTCCAATTGGACCGTATAGGGATGCATACGTGCGGCACCACGAGTTTCTCTGTTGGGAGCTGCTAGAGGAGGGACTATACAGGATAATTCGTCGAAGCAGAAGCCGTAAAAGTATCTATAAAAGAGTGATAGATCTCCCACAGCTCGACGATGGGCAAGAGAAGGAAGTTTTTGAGTAAGTAAAGGATCATTAATAAGACGAACAGCCCTTCCTTGAATGGCATCAAGAATGCTGAGGTTTGTAGGGGATGCCATTCCCCAGACATGAGAACAATATTCCAGAGAGGATCGAATTTGGGACACATACAAAGTTTATAAATTGGAAGGAGAAAAATACTATTTGGCTCGGAAAAGAAATCCAAGCTTTTTGAAGCCGCGGTGGCTATAGATACAATGTGTTTATGCCAGTAAAGGTTATTCTCAAATGTGACGCCCACAAGGTTAAATGTGTCCCCGCTCTGCAAAACCTGGCCACTCATAAGCAAAGGATGAGTGTTTGATGATTTTTTCGCGACAAGGAACATGATTGTGGTTTGGATGCGTTAAATTGAATGAGATTTTGGCGCCCCAATCCAATATCAAATTGAGATCCTGTGAAAGAGATATCTGCATCGCAAAAATGTTGCGCAGAAATGCGTATTTATATACAAAAATGTTTACAAAAGCAATGTAAAGCCTTTTAAATCTGTATATTAAAAGCATAGGTAATTTAAAATGAATCCCGAATTTCAAATTTCATCTAGGGATTCAGGGGGTTTACTGTCGCGCATTATTTGTATAAAATGAAATTGAAAAGTAATGAATTTGTCGTTAGAACTAATCCAAAACGATTTAATTTAAAAGGTAAATTTCACGATTTCCAGATCTTCCTTAATGCGGGATTAATTTAGAGTATTTTATAAACTGGGAAGGATAACATCTTGATACGGAATTTATTCATTTTTGTCATTTAGAATTTATAAATTGCAAGTAAATTACAAAGGTTTTTAGAAAGTATATACTTAGTATAGTCTATTTTAATTGACAGCTTGTTAAAATACTTTTTATATTTAACACAGTTTATATATATATATATATATATATATATATATATATATATATATATATATATATATATATTTTTTTTTTGTAGATTTCTTTGGGGTATGAAGTCCTTTTAATAAAACTATATATAAAATTTTTGCATAAATGCAATTTCTATTGACGTTTCGGCTGGCATCTCAAGCCTTTATCAAAATAAAATGGTCAAAACACTGCAAATAAATATTCTCAAATTAGGTGGTACAATACAACAAGAAAAATCGCTTACCTTAAAACATAGTACAACACAATTATTACATGTCAATTTACATCAAAACAATATCAAAACAAATCGCACAGTAAAATGTAAAAACGAACAACAAACACCATCCTTTTATCGATGGTGGTATACATACACTGATACTACATCGATATAGGTATTGCATATTTTTTACCCTTTCAGATGTACTTAATATATTTAACGAATTTTGATTTTTGTTTTGTTTTTTGGTAAACTTAAAAACCTACGATGTATGTAATGTATAAAAACAAAAAAATATATATACATATATATAATATTCTACTCCCTTTAAAGACAGTCAAAAGAAAACATCCTGCTTTTCTATGCTATCCACCACGACTCTCTCCCCAGACCGGTTTCGCCTGCCTTACAGGAACTCATCAGTGAGGCTGTATCGAGTCGTGGTGAATAGCATAGAAAACAAGCGTCTACTTATTAGACAAGTTTCGTTGTCTAGCGGTAGGATATTAAATTGGACTTATGGACGAAGGTAAATGACCAACTACCGAAATTAAATAGTTTTTCGTTTTATGGTCGTGAATTCATGACCGCATCGCGTTGTGTTCATTTTAGAAGCAATCACAACGCGTTCTGTTCGTTTGAAGAACGACCATAAAACGATAAATTATTTATTAAAAGAGACCACATAGTTAAACACCTTAAAATATAGTGAAAGCGTCATATATTTTGAAAATAAATACATAACTTAAGATTTAGTTAACATAAGACAGAATATAGTTCAAAATTTGGAAATATTCTTAAACATGAAAATAATAGTTACTTCGTAATTTTAAACAAGTAAACAACTAGCAAAAAATAATAGTTTTAAACAACTAAAATAAGTAATTTTTATCTAAAATAGATAAACGACTTAATTGTAGATTGAACCACATTGTAACAAATTATTTGTTTTTACAAGAGCTACTGTTGTGGCACTTGGAGTTGCATAATACTTGCTTATAACGGCAATGACATTTATTAGTGTTACAATAACGCTTACAATGACATAACACAAATCCTTGTTTGGAGCCTGAAGATAAAGCTGAAGCTTTTTAAAAGTTAGTGAATTGCTTGGGACATCCGATTGATCAATAAAGTTGGAATCAGCAAAAGTAAACTCATTTCGACCATACATTCGCTCCAGTACACCTTCTTTAGTGCCTAGTTGGTACATACCAGACTCATGTACACTTAAAACCACAACCAAAACATTTCTTGGCGCTAGCCTGCCTCTGTCAACATCTGGGATTTAAAACGACTCACTCTGCTTGTCAAACTAACAACTAAAGTACAAACGGGAAATGGTGCATCGCATTAAGGAAACTAGTTAAGACAGGAAGAATCCGATGTTCGGTTGATTTAAACCATCCATTTCGCGTTGTGGTCGCTTCTAAAATGACCACGACGCATTGCGGCCATAAAACGGAAACTTATTTAATTTCGGTGTTTGGTCATTTAGCTTAGTCCATAACGCGTTGTGTGCGTTATTTCCACTCATTGAGCGTTTTCGATATTTGTGCGTAACAGATATATAAAATATTTAATTTGTCAATTATGGTATATATTAAAAAAATCTTACCTTATTCTAGGATCAAATCGAAGATCTCCAGTGGTACCAGATCTTCCACCCAATAGACAAACCAATGATGAAGATTCTGCCATAACTTCTATATCCAATGTCTGATCTGGAAGCCACCATTCGCGCATCTCCATGTTTACTGACAGCTTAAGGAAAACGTTTTGATAAAAATTTTAATGCCCAGTTTTTCAATTGCGAGTTCAGTTTATGTTCAGTTATTAAACTTAATCTTAAGGGGGCTGGAAATGCATTTTTGGATACAGGGTGATAAACAGAAAAGGGTATTAAAATTTTACCTATCCCTTGTTTAATTTTAATACTTATTTTTGTAAGCATTAGGAGACTGATTAGGCTCTAACTTAAAATCATTTAGTGGAGTCCCAAGCGGTACCTATACAGGGTGTATCACGGTCAATGGTACCTTAGACGTTTACGGAAAACGGTACAATGTTTTTTTTTTAATTTGGCAACAAAAATAGTTACTTGTGACTCAAGAAATTATTTTTTTAAATGATGCAGCGTTGCCGCTTATATAAAAAAGCATTATCTATGATATATCAAATCTTGAATACTTATAAAGCTTAATTTTGATTTTTAAGGAAATTTGCGTTTATCTCCGAAACCATTCCAGCAAACACTATTTGCCGGCAATGTACATTTTTCATATTGGCATTGATGGTAAAGCATTGGCAATTGGTGGCAATATTATGCCAACATCTAATACGCATTAAAAAGTCAACCCTAAATAAACATTTGCCGGCAAGCATACAAAAATGGCGGCATACCAATCCTGATTAAATAAAGCACGCGTTTTTGTTGCAGGCAAATAAATATTGGATTTTTGAAGGCAAACCTTCAACGCATATTCATACTTTTCAAACCATATTATTAACATTGGTATTTAACTAACATTAAAGTAATTTTTTGATCTGTTTTATTTATAATGGCAGCTAAACAACATTATTTTATGTTTTTTTTACATAATTTAAAGGAAATGGCCTTTTCATAACATTTTATTGTTAAAAATCATGCAAATAAAAATTAGGTCAAACAAAATGTTTATTTTGTATTTTGGAGCAAATAAAAATAAAATGATGGTAAAATTAGCTACGTTAATATCGACCGAAGGTGACCGCTTTGTGCATTTGTTTTCTACGTGGTTTCTAGCTTTTTAGTTTATCTTTTAAAGAAAAGAGTTTTTTAATAGACATAATTAAATGTACTCATTACCTAATAAGTGTGTGTTGTGTGTTTAATTGGTGATGGCTAGTCGAGAAGGCAAGATATTCAAGTAGACTGTTAGGAGCTGTAAACATTTTGTTTAAAACTTTATTAAAAGTTTTAAAGACGTGTTAATAAAAATATTATATATATTTAATAGTTTTTGGACATACCGATAGATGGCGTAATGGACAATAAACTACTACGTTTCTGCAATATCTTCGCTTTTTATCGTCTAAACCGTACCCATTAGACAAAAATAATTCGAGAGCGGTCTGCGGTAGGTTATCTCTCTTAGCTTTGAAAGAAATATCTTCGGCTAGTGTAAAAATCTGCATCTCCAAGTTGGACAGTGTTCCGAGAGATGGTATTTTGCATTGCAAGGAAATTGCATGCAGTAAGGAGGTTACTATTTTAATTTTCAAATAAAATATCGCATTATTTTAGCTTTTAAAAAAGTATATGCGACAATTTTCGTCAATAAGACGTCAGCTTGCTGCTTGGTAATATCTGCATTTGCCCACTTTCGTGTCTTTTTGTTATCTTTTGCCAATAACTTATTAATGATGGATGCCATCATCTTAAACGCATTTTTTGCCAATAACTTATTAATGACGGATGCCATCACATTATCTGCAACACGTGGCCTAATAACGGCCAATTGCCCACTTTCGCGTCTTTTTGATACCTTTTTGCCAATGCCTTGCCATTAAAGAGTGTTGGCAATGCCAGTAAATTAAATGTACAACGCCGGCAAAAAATGTTATATGGGATAGGTAAAAAAATAGTATAGGGTGTAATTTAATTAATGGCTTAAGATAAAATGTCTTATTCGTTAGCTTATTTTAGGAAGAATAGTTCATATAAAAAAATGTCCTAAACCTCTTAACTTTTGAAAATCTAAAAAAACTATATTTTTTTAATATCCCAACTATTCTCTACCCAATTTTGTTTTAATTTGGAAATATTATTAATGACATTAGGGAATAATTAATCACTAACTTAATTACATTTATTAAGTCCAGTGACGTCTCGAGAGGCAACTGAAGGAATATTTCAAAGAAAAAAACGGTATGCCACTGACTGTGTAAATGTGTATAAAATTTTTGTGCTTTCTTTAGATTAAGCAAATAAAAATACTGCTTTTATGTATCGTATTTTTTTTTCATCTTGTTTAGTTTAAGAAAAAAATCACTTAATTGCATATTTTTAGACCTTGAAAGAAACATTGCGGGCTTTCTTTTTTTTTTTTTTTTTTAATTAGGTTTTATAATTTTTAATTAGCAAAAATAATAAATACTTATGTAAATAAGGATTATATCCAGTATACCAGTTTCTAGTAAAATAGGTGTTTTGTACACCTTGTATTTCAAAAGTTAAGACGTTAAGGATATATGTTCACATGAACTTTTCTATCTTAAATAAGCTAAGAAATCACACCCTGTATTTTAAGCCATTAATTAAATTACACCCTGTATATCATTTAAAAAAGGCTTTTGACGGTCTTTCAGATTTTAAAATAATATACAGGGTGTTTCATTAAAAAAAAGAATGATTTAAATATTTTTATGCAAAAGTGTAACATGATAAAACATAGTCAACAAAATCATTTAACAGAGACAAGAATGAGACGAGTAACTGGTCCTAACAATTTGCCCATTGTATTTATCTCTTTCTGGTTTAACGCAAGTTCCAATAAATATGTCTTTGTCTTTCATCATGGCAGGCTATCGTAGATGGAGCAATTATCGCTTTGCCCTGGTTGCCAAGTTGTTTTACAATTTCTGCATGTAAACTTTAATGTCCTTTTTGGCTCGCATCTAATTAAGAGAAAGAAAATATACCATGAATCGAATATTTTTAACTTGACAAACGTTGCCGCAGGCAGTTACGCCGAAATGTTAATCGATATTTGTGTTTGATATTTTTCAATGGCCGATTTGTTTGGACAGTTTGTTTACATTTTCTTTGATTTATTGTGTTTTGTGGTTTTTTACACTTAATTGGACTTTGAATATTGACTTTTATTAGTAATCACAGTGTATATATTAAATTTGTGCTTTTCAACAGATAATTTAAGGTAATATTGACATGGTTATCTGTAAGAAAAAATCTTTATAAAAGCCAAATAAATTAAATTTTTAATTAGGTGTGTGTAATTATTGAACTAAACCCCAATATTTTATATTAATAGGAAACAAAAACAAGTACCTAACATTAAGGGCAAAAATAGCAAAGCTATATAATTTGAATATGGCGGGAAAACGATAAAGTCGACTCACGCGCCATCTGCGTTTACCTTTCTTGAAGACAGACAAGGAAGGCCCAGCAGCTATCTCTCTCTCGGATAATTTATTTACATTTAGTTGCTCGTCTCATTCTTGTCTCTGACTTTACCTCTAGATATAAATGCTATGCTTCCGAAGATAAAAGAGAGTTTCTGTAAAAATTAAAATTTATCATAATAAGTATTAATCAAAGATAGCCATAAAATGTATTGACTATAAATAACTTTATGATCATTTGACGGTTAGTATGTCACGAGATTTCATGACAATCTTTGATAAATACTTATAATACTTAATCCACTTACGATTCCCAACAGAGAAACTCGTGGTTCCGCGCGTATGCATCCCTATACGGTCCAACTGGACAGGCCCCGAACTTCCCACTTTGTTCGTTCTTTTATCCCTAGAGTTTCTAGGTTGTGGAACCTGCTACCCGCGGAGGTCTTTCCTTCCCCCAAATCTTCAAATATTTAAGTCCCGTGTCAACAAACTCCTTCTTACCTCGCTTAAGACACCCACGGTACGTTAGTATTTAGGCTTTTAGCCTTCATGGTTTGTCCAGAGATAAAAAAAATGCTTAATTTAAATTTTCAAAGAAACTTGCTTTAATCTCCGAAACCATAGCATTTAGGTAAAAAAAAAATAGTACAGGATGTAATTTAATTAATGGCTTAAGATACAATGTCTTATTCGTTAGCTTATTTTAGGAAGAATAGTTCATATAAAAATATGTCCTAAACCTCTTAACTTTTGAAAATCTAAAAATAAAACTATATTTTTTTAATATCCCAACTATTCTCTACCCAATTTTGTTTTAATTTGGAAATATTATTAATGACATTAGGGGATAATTAATCACTAACTTAATTACATTTATTAAGTCCAGTGACGTCTCGAGAGGCAACTGAAGGAATATTTCAAACAAAAACCGGTACGCCACTGACTGTGTAAATGTGTATAACATTTTTGTGCTTTCTTTAGATTAAGCAAATAAAAATACTGCTTTTATGTATCCTATTTTTTTTTCATCTTGTTTAGTTTAAGAAAAAAAATCACTTAACTGCATATTTTTAAACCATGAAAGAAACATTGCGGGCTTTTTTCTTTTTCAAAAAATTAGGTTTTATAATTTTTAATTAGTAAAAACAATAAATATTTATTTAAATAGGGTTTGTATCCAGTATAACAGTTTCTACTAAAATAGGTGTTTTGTACACCTTGATGTATTTCAAAAGTTAAGGCGTTAAGGACATATGTTCACATGAGCTTTTCTATCTTAAATAAGCTAAGGAATCATACCCTATATTTTAAGCCATCAATTAAATTACACCCTGTATATTATTTAAAAAGGCTTTTGATGGTCCTTGAGATTTTTAAATAATATACAGGGTGTTTCATTAAAAAAAGAATGATTTAAATTTTTTATGCAAAAGTGTAACATGATAAAACATAGTCAACAAAATCATTTAACAGAGACAACAATGAGACGAGTAACTGGTCCTAACAATTGGCCCATTGTATTTATCTCTTTCTGGTTTAACGCAAGTTCCAATAAATATGTCTTTGTCTTTCATCATGGCAGGCTATCGTAGATGGAGCAATTATCGCTTTGCCCTGGTTGCCAAGTTGTTTACAATTTCTGCATGTAAACTTTAATGTCCCTTTTTGGCTCGCATCTAATTAAGAGAAAGAAAATATACCATGAATCGAATATTTTTAACTTGACAACGTTGCCGCAGGAAGTCACGCCGAAATGTTATTCGATATTTGTGTTTGCTATTTTTCTTGTTTGGACAGACACATTTTCTGTGATTTATTGTGTGTTTCATGGTTTTTTACCTTTAATTGGACTTTGAATATTGACTTTTATTAGTAATCACAGTGTATATATTAAATTTGTGCTTTTTAACAGATAATTTAAGGTAATATTGACATGGTTATCTGTAAGAAAAGTCTTTATAAAAGCCAAATAAATAACATTTTTAATTAGGTGTGTGTAATTATTGAACCAAACCCCAATATTTTATATTAATAGGAAACAAAAACAAGTACCTAACATTAAGGGCAAAAATAGCACAGCTATATAATTTGAATTTGGCGGGCAAACGATAAAATCGACTCACGCGCCATCTGCGTTTACCTTCCTTAAATACAGACAAGGGGAAGGCCCAGCAGCTATCTCTCTCTCTGGATAATTTATTTACATTTAGTTGCTCGTCTCATTCTTGTCTCTGCATTTAACTCAAATCGCTGATAAGTTCCCTATACGGTATTACACGTTTTCTATGATAAAGGGTAAATTAATTAATTAATGGAATCAAACTAATATTTGATTATACGCATGAGATAATTGTATTAATAGGCGGTATTATCATATCATATCTAAACACCATAAGATTTAAAACATAATTACCAGTTATGCAAAGTTCAATGTTAATCTTCGATTAACGGAGAGAAATTATTTCAATTAATTTAATTTAATTAACACATCGTCGTAAAACTAAAAGGTGTTTTTTAATTTTAAAAAAAATCACTGTATGGAAACTCTGTTCTTGCAATGATCTCTATTAAGAAAGTTATAATAAGAAATATTTTAGGTAATAAAAAAATATAAACAATTTGGTGCTAACAAAGACAAAGAATTGGCGGCTTTGACTAAAAATAAAATAATAAAAATTTTTAAACATTGACGTTGACATTGACTTTTTAAACAATTGTTGTAATGATATGTAAAAAGGCAAAATTTAAATACATTATTTTTTTTTATCTTTGGACAAACCACGAAGGCTAAAAGCCTAAATACTAATGTACCGTGGGTGTCTTAAGCGAGGTAAGAGGGAGTTTGTTGACACGGGACTTAAATACTTGAAGATTTGGGGGAGAAGGAAAGACCTCCGCGGGCAGCAGGTTCCACAATCTAGAAACTCTAGGGATAAAAGAACGAACAAAGTGGGAAGTTCGGGGCCTGTCCAGTTGGACCGTATAGGGATGCATACGCGCGGTACCACGAGTTTCTCTGTTGGGAACCGTGAGTGGAGGAACTATACTGGACAATTCTTCAGAGCAGAAGTCATGGAAGTACCTATAAAAAAGCGATAGATCCCCCACAGCCCGACGATGGGCAAGAGAGGGAAGCCTTTATGTAAGTGAAGGATCATTAATGAGACGAATAACTCTTCTTTGAATATAATCCAGAATGCTTAGGGTTGTGGGGGATGCCATGCCCCAGATATGTGAACAATATTCCACGGGAGGTCGGATTTGGGACACATATAAAGTGTATAAATTAGAAGGGGAAAAATACTTTTTGGCTCGAAAGAGAAATCCAAGCTTTTTGAAGCTGCCGTGGCTATAGATACAATGTGTTTATGCCAGTTTAGGTTACTTTCAAATGTGACGCCCACAAGATTAAAGGTGTCTTTGCTCTGTATAACTTGGCCGCTCATAGGTAGAGGATGAGTATTAGATAACTCTTTTCGCGACAAGGAACATGATTGTGTTTTGGATGCATTAAAATGGACGAGATTTTTAGCGCCCCAATCCAATATTAAATTAAGATCCTGCGAAAGAGATATCTGCATCGCTCTGCGTTTGTTTTCCAAGTCAGGTTTAGTGATAGGTTTAGGAACCTAAAAACTGGAGTGAAGGGTACTATCGTCGGCGAAACTATGAATAGGATTAGTTGTGGACGAGAGAAGGTCGTTGATGTGAAGAAGAAACAATGTTGGTGCCAGAACTGAGCCCTGAGGGACTCCAGCATTTACTTGGTGAAAGCTTGAAGAATGGCCGTCCACAATAACTGATATACGTCGATCAGATAGATAACTAGAGAGCCAAGTACAGAGTTTAAAAAGACCATAGGAGGGAAGTTTATTAAGAAGTGCGGCATGCCAGACCTGGTCAAAAGCTTTGGATATATCAAGATCCTTTTAAGGCAATTTATCGTCTCTCTAAATTTAACGCGTGTTAGGGCTGTTTAGCCGTAGTGACACTTTTTCGGACATGGGTTCCTATACTCAAATGTTTTCTACTGTTGCACTGAATAACCCCTAGAAGTTTGATCCCATAGTTCCGAAACACCCTGTATACTTTAATAAAATTACTATTATAGACATATTTAAGTATCAACTTTATTGTAGATAATTAATAAAACATTTTTTTAGTTATAGGCATAGTTTACTTAATAAAACCATATTAATATTATTACTTACATCTCTGTCAAAAAGTTTGACATCAAAACTAATAACGTCGCTTATTGGTTCCCCTTGAGGTGTTACGTAATATACCAAGAGCTGACTGACTGGTGCCATAATCGATTTGACAACAAAGCTGTAACAAATAAAGAAAAAATAACATTAGTAGCTTAATCAATATCAAAGAGAATTACTGCCTTTTTACACTAGCGGAAGACGGAAAGTTTGGCGACGGACCGACGCTATGGTTGTGTATGGAGTCTTATAAGGCTTTTTACACGCACAGTCGACTTTCCGTGTTCTTAACGTATGAATGGTTTCATAAGACTGAATACACTTCGATAGCGTCGGTCCGTCGCTCGAATTTCCGTCTTCCGCTAATGTGAAAGGGCAGTAACGCTTGAATGTTTGCTGACTGGGAATACTTAAGAAATATACAGTGTGTTCCAGGATAGGTGTTACAAGAGAACAAACCCCGCATACACTATTTGCCGGCAATATACATTTTTTATATTGGCATTGATGGAAAAGCATTGGCATTGGTGGCAATATTATGCCAACATCTTATACGCATTAAAAAGTCAACCCTAAATAAACACCTAATTGCCAATAAATTTAACATGCAGGCGAATTGCCGGTAAGCATACAAAAATGGCGGCATACGAATCCTGATTAAATAAAGCATGCTTTTTTGTTGCAGGCAAATAAATATTGGATTTTTGAAGGCAAACGCATGGCTTCAACGCATATTATTACTTTTTAAACCATATTATTAACATTGGTATGTAACTAACCTTTTAAGTTTGTAGTTACTATACAATATGAAATTAGGCAGTTGCTTTATTAAAAGTTTTAAAGACGTGTTAATAAAAAATATTATATATATTTAATAGTTTTTTTTTCGACATTTAACTTCTTTTAAATATTTCTCACTATGTTTTGGATTTGACAATTGAGTGTAAGTGTCCCTTGAATACTTACTATTTTAAAGTGTTTTTTTTGTTTTCATTTACTATCTTTTTTAAATTTTATTACATACCTTAAATTTTTTATGGTTTATTGTTACTGTATAAAAAAATTAATTTATGTAATTTTTAATTGATAAAAAAAAAAAAAATAAAGTTTTCCTGTTTTTTTTCTCATTTTTTTCGATTACAAAATTCTTAATATGCTATTTAAATTTTGGGACATTCAACCTTTAAAACTTGCAATACTTATTTAATGATAAATGCCATTATCCTAAACGCATTTTTTCATCATAACTTATTAATGACGGATTCCATCACATTATCTGCAACACGTGGCCCAATAACGGCCAATTGCCCACTTTCGTGTCTTTTTGATACCTTTTTGCCAGTGCCTTGCCATTAAAGAGTGTTGGCAATGCCAATATTAAAAATGTACATGGCCGGCAAAAAATGTTATATGGGAATGGACCAAAAATTTTGGAATATTTTAACGTCCTTTTGGGAAACTGGTTGCACGGTCCAAAACTAATAAATACAAAATTTTACTCCATTTGGGCCTATACAGGGCGAGTTATAATTAAAAATATGAAAAATAGCTAAGAGTAAAATACCTTTATTTTTAAAAATAGGACAAAATTGTATAAGGAAATGTTGTAGGGAATTAAATTTATGTCAAAATTTAAAGTTTAAGAATTAAACTAAAAAGAAACATTTTGTCAATTTTTCACATTATGCATCAACAGTTTTTGAAATATTTGGCCTAAGGCAGCAACTATTTAAAATTATTCATTTTTTTTCTTAAATTTTGCTCCGACTTGCCCAATATTTAAGTTGTGATGCGTAATGTAAAAAATTGGCAATTATAATTGTTTTTACTCTTATGCTTTAACTTCAAATTTTAACATAAAATTTAATTCTCTACAATATTTCCTCCGATACAATTTTGTTCTATTTAAAAAAGTAGTAAGCCTTTGGGCATTTTTTATATTTTTAGTTATAACTCACCCTGTATAATACCAATTGGAGTAAAATTCAAAAATTTTAGTCCATTCGTCCTCTTGTAACACCTTTTCTGGGACACACTGTATACCGGGTGATTCATCGCCGGGCGGGACATAGGAAATTCCATGTAATTTTTAATGGGGTCAATTATTGGCTCCCCTAATTATTTTAGAGAAAAATTCTATTAAAGTTTATTGAAGAGCATGCAAATCTACGTCCATGGTAAAAACTTTAGATTTTTCGGTTAACCCGTTTGCTATTTAGATGCTAATATATTTTTAAAAATTGTTACATTATTATCGCCTCATATTTATGAACAACAATAAAAATACCAGTTAGCGTGACATAACGTTGTCATTTTGAAATTTAGTGCTTTATTATTATCAAAAATCGTACAGTGAAAAGATTAAAGTTGTATTTATACAAATGAGTTAAGTTAAACTAAACTAGAGTAACAAATTTCAAGAACTTATGACATTTATAATATTTACATCCTTCAATAAATTATTAATATTATTATAATAATTAATATGTTGGAAATAAACTTAAGATTTAAGAAAATTTTGAAATATTCCTTCATTGACTGCTAGACAATAACCCAGACGTTCATAAAATTGTCTTCTTACATTGGTTAACTGGTAAATTGAAATTCAAATTTTTTGATAGTTCTATCGACTGTTGATTTTCCGGGTATCGGTCTATTCGGATACTGAGCAGCGAACATGTCTGACAGCTTTTGGTAACTATTTCCATGATAGTACCATTTAATTATCAATACTTTTTCTTCAGTAGTATAACTCATGGTTAATCTTTTCGCTCTACGATTTTTTGATAATAATAAAGCACTAAATTTAAAAATGACAACGTAATGTCACGCTAACTGGTATTTTTATTGTTGTTCATAAATATGAGGCGATAATAATGTAACAATTTTTAAAAATATATTAGCATCTAACTAGCAAACGGGGTAACCGAAAAATCTAAAGTTTTTGCCATGGACGTAGATTTGCATGCTCTTCAATAAACTTTAGTAGATTTTTTCTCTAAAATTATTAGGGGAGCCAATAATTGACCCCATTAAAAATTACATGGGAGTTCCTATGTCCCGCCCGGCGATGCATCACCCGGTATATAATACAAGTACCTGAATTGGTTGACAAGGACACACGTACGAGGTATTCGGACTTCGGATTTGTACAGGGTGTCCGAATTTCGTTGCAGTTGCAGGGTAGGTATTTTGTTTATTATTAAGCCATATACAGACTTTGATACAATCGGGACAACATTGTCGGCAGACTGTATCTTGTTCAAAAAAATTTTCATTAACAAAGTTGGCCATCATTTGCAGATACAAGTGTTTCGCGTCCACACCAGTTTTAAAGCTCGTACAAACCTGCCGAAGTTTTCCATATTAAATGGAAAACATGCGACTTGCCGATTCCTTGGATGAAAACGCCCACCGATATTGCTATGGCGTTTGCAACAAGTCGGCCGACCGATGTGCAACATTCAAGATACAGTCGGCCAACAAATGTTTTCGCTGATTGTATCCAAGTCTGTACGTGGCTTTAGAGATAGAGAAATGCGGTTTTCGCGCTCTATTGCTACTTTTTGATGAAACGAAAGATGATACTAGCTACTACTACTATACCTCTTAGTTTTTGATATACAGGGCGATTTTTTTTCATTTTTGGACCCCCTTGCTTAAAAAGTAAGCAGTCAGATGGACAATCAAAAAATAAAAGAGGTTTTTGCTTTTTTTATCGCACATTTAACATATAAATATCCTTGTGGAATTTATTTTCCCAGCAAGCCAGAAAAAGACACGACTTCCGAAGACGTACTGTATATATTTTGTGCTTTCTACTATGTTTAAAAACTTTATTTTCACATTTTTTAAAATTAATACTATTTTTTAAAGGACTTCGGGATATAATATAATGGTTTTGGTTGATAAATTTAAAGATATATTTTTAAGAAAAAATAACGTAATAATATCTTCTTTTTATTTTTTTCAAATCTATCTTGTGATTTTTTGATTTAGTTATTAAAAGTAATTTGAAGATATGTTCTGTAGTTTGGCGGATTCATTTAATGGATGGTATTTATTTGGGTACACGCCAAAATTAAATTAAAAGTACTAAAAACCAAAAAAAAAAAAAAATTAAACAAGTAAAAATATAATTAAAAATCGACGTTTCGGTGGCAAATCTGCCACCGTTGTCAAGACAAATGGAATAAAAATAATAAAAATAAAAACTTACTATTATTTAGGTTTTAAAATTCAAAATTTTTATGTTTTTCTCGGATATTCTGAAAACTTTGACATTAAATGTCAAAACATGTTTGTTTGGTTATAGTGTCATGGTGACATAGATAACTGGTTGGTGGTGTATTGATTGTTTATTTTACAAAAAGGTGAATAGTTAGTTAATTTTTAGTCTTCCTGAAGATACTTCAGTATCAAGCAAAGGCAACCAAGTGTAATTAAAATTAAATGAAATTGATGCTACACAATTATCTTTATTTAATAATATATACGCACTTTCTTTAATTTTGCGTTTTTTAGAACAAGTTTCCTTTGCTAAAATGCTCGAAGCATCCCAGTTTAATCTATGATTGTTATCAAATGCGTGTTGGCAGATTTTTGATTTATGAAATTCTGTGTTTTTAATGTATGATCTGTGTTCTTTTATGCGTTTGGCTAATGGTCTACAAGTTTCACCTATATAAAACTTATTGCATTCGCAAGAGTATTTTATAAATGACATTTTTGTATTTTCATTTAAGTTGTATGGTTTTGTTTTTGTTAATTATTGAGATCTGATTGTGTTTATGTAGTTTCGTTGAATTTTATTTGATAGTCCGGGAATGTATGGTAAAAATAAATTTGTAATAGGTCTATTTTGATTTTGTCTTATAACTGGAGTTTCAAATTCAAGGAAACAATTATTTATAAAATCAAGAGGATAATTATTTTGAATTAAAATATTTTTTAAATAATCTTTTTCAATATTTATATTTTGATTAGAACAAATGACTTTAATTCTATCAAATAGACTTTTTACAACTCCCTTTTTAACCATTATTGGGTGATTTGAGTTAAAATTTAAGTATCTATTTGTATGTGTAGGTTTTCTGTAGATTTTTAGTTTCAAAATTGTTTAAATCTTTTTTATTAAAATGTCAAGAAATGGTAGTTGTGAGTTGTTTTCTTTTTTCTAACGTAAACTTAATTGTTGGTTCTTGTGTATTAATGTGTGATTAAAAAATTATTTAAACAGTGTTCGTCATGTTGGTATATAAAAAAAATGTCATCTATATATTCCCACCAAACTAAAGGTTTATATTGATAATTTTCTACAAAATTTGATTCAAAGTTTTCCATAAAAATGTTACTTAATAAAGGTGATAAAGGTAAACCCATAGCCATGCCAGAGGTTTGTTTATAAAAATCAGTGTAATATTGAAAATATGTTGTTTTGACACAAAAAGTTAAAAGCTCAAGAATAGTGTTTATGCTTAATTTTGTTTTTTCGCCAAGATGGACATCATTTTCAAATTTATTTCTAACAATATTTAATGTTTTATTCACTGGGACATTTGTGAATAAACTAACAACATCAAAACTTACCAGTGTATTATTTGGATCAATATCTATGTTTGATAATTTCTCTAAGAAAAAAAGGGAGTTGTAAAAGTCTATTTTCTATCAAATAAATATCAATTAAAGTCATTTGTTCTAATCAAAATATAAATATTGAAAAGGATTATTTAAAAATATTTTAATTCAAAATAATTATCCTCTTGATTTTATAAATAATTGTTTCCTTGAATTTGAAACTCCAGTTATAAGACAAAATTAAAATAGACCTATTACAAATTTATTTTTACCATACATTCCTGGACTATCAAATAAAATTCAACGAATAGGGCATAAATTAAATATTCGCACAATCTTTAAAACACAAAACACAATCAGATCTCAATTAACAAAAACAAAACCATACAACTTAAATAAAAATACAAAAATATCATTTATAAAATACCTTGCAGAATGCAATAAGTTTTATATAGGTGAAACTTGTAGACCATTAGCCAAACGCATAAAAGAACACAGATCATACATTACAAAACACAGAATTTCATAAATCAAAAATCTGCCAACACGCATTTGATAACAATCATAGAATAAACTGGGATGCTTCGAGCATTTTAGCAAAGGAAACTTGTTCTAAAAAACGCAAAATTAAAGAAAGTGCGTATATATTATTAAATAAAGATAATTGTGTAGCATCAATTTCATTTAATTTTAATAACACTTGGTTGCCTTTGCTTGATACTGAAGTATCTTCAAGAAGACTAAAAATTAACTAACTATTCACCTTTTTGTAAAATAAACAATCAATACACCAGCAACCAGTTATCTATGTCACCATGACACTATAACCAAACAAACATGTTTTGACATTTAATGTCAAAGTGTTCAGAATATCCGAGAAAAAACATAAAAATTTTGAATTGTAAAACCTAAATAATAGTAAGTTTTTATTTTTATTATTTTTATTCCATTTGTCTTGACAACGGTGGCACATTTGCCACCGAAACGTCGATTTTTAATTATATTTTTACTTGTTTAATTTTTTTTTGGTTTTTAGTACTTTTAATTTAATTTTGGCGTGTACCCAAATAAATACCATCCATTAAAAGTAATTTGGTTTATACCAAAAACCCACTTAAGTTACTGAGGTTGTCGACACTAACTAAAAATAAGAGATAAAAACTTTAAATTATAAACTTCATTCTTGGTTACATCTTGCAATGAAAACTTTCTATTTTAACAAGATATTTACACTCCTGTTTGAGTTCTTAAACTAAAACGAACTTATACATTAGTCCAGAGCTCAACTTAAAAGTGTCTTCTCCAATTTCATAATCCTCCTAACTAACCAAAGAAGTTTTAAAGGTATAATTTAATTGCAGAAAATGCAAGAAAACGGCTTATTAGATTAATTGCTTAATGTTTATTACTTTATTTTTGTCAAAATAATGGATGACAGAGGCGCACTTATGGCTTTGCCGCCCGTAGGCTATTTTATTTTCGCCGCCCATTTCCTCAATTTCTTTCCATCTGAAAGGATTTTTGAAGAGCAAAAAAATCCTCACTTCCATTTCTTTCAGCTGTGCCGCCCGTACGCTATTTTATTTTCGCTGCCCATTTCCTCATTCTTTTTCAATCCAACAAAATTATTCATCAGACATAATCTGCCGCCCCTAAATGACATCTGCCGCCCCCTAAAAATGCCGCCATAGGCTTCAGCCTACTCAGCCTTTTGGTAAAGGCGCCACCGATGGATGATTTGGTAAAAGGTTTAAATTTGCCTTGTGTCAGGAACAAATTTAAAATAGGTATCTAATAAGTAATATAGAGTGATTCAAAAATCGATCACGAAACTTAAGGGGGTGATTCTACTTGACAAAATAAGGGTAGAGCTTCATATAAATTTTTTTCAAAATGTCGTTTTTCGAGTTACAAGCCGTCAAAGTTCAATTTTTATTTTGTTTTTTTCGACATATTTTAATTATTTTTTAACCAATCCAGTTGATATTTGGCACACAAATCGAGCTTTGGAGATTCTAAAATTTTAAGACAAAAGAACTTTTTTTAAATACCGTCAAAGGGCACTTCACCTAAAACTTAAAATGTATTTACATCCTAACTTTTTATTTTAACAGATATCTCAAAGCTGGGGGCGCCGTTTTATAGACAATCAAAACTTAAAAAATAAGGTACTCCTTATTAAAGTCGATAAACCTCACCGTTTAGACACCAATAGACATCAAAGTTTTCATCAATTTCAATTAAATTACCTACATATATACAGGGTGTCCAGTATCTCTTTTAAAATATAAAAAAAAGTTTTTGTTTAATATTTAACACACCGTAGTTCAAAAACTAAGACGTTTAGGACATACTCTGATATGAAGTTTTTTCTTATTTCTGTTGTAGAATCGCCCCTTAAATTTTGTCGGTTGAGTTACTGCCTTCACTTCCGGACATGGGTCCCTATAAAAGTAATAGCTTTTTACGTTACTAGACCGGAAAATGGTATTTTACGGGTCGACGAAAAACATTTACAGGGCGAGCCGTAGGCGAGATCCTGTAGTTTTGAGGAGACCCGTAAAGATTATTTCCGGTCGAGTATCGTACATAATTTTTTTTTAATTTACCGGAAAAAAAACCGTGAAAATTTTAGTGTTATATTTAAACGACAATAAGGACGCTGCTTCAATTATTTCATCTGGATTTTCCATGTCTGACTCCATTTTGGCAAAATGATGCTTTCTTTACTTTACAATATCTTGAACTGTCAAATAGTAACAATTGAACTCTGACAATTTTTGTCATGGCTAACAGGATTTTAGCCGGAAAGCAAACTAGGGAACGGAAAGTAAATTAGTCCTGTTAAATAGCATTTTCCGCTTAAAAATTGAGTGGAAAATTCAATTTTCCGGTCAAATAAAAAAAAAATGATTTTTTACTGTTGCCCTAAATAACCTCTAGAAGAAGAAGTTTGATCCCATAGTTCTAAAACACTTTGTATATTTTTTAAGTAATGCAAAAGAAAAGAATAAAATTAAAAAAAAAGGTATTTAATAATAGTAGGGGAGCCAAAGATGCTAAATGGGAAAATCTGGAGCGTCATAGAGACCTAATGGGTTGCCAAAGCTTAAATGATAAAAAGGAAAAAATGTTTTATATTGTATACTCTTTCATTGCTGCGAAAAGCGGCTATAGACTTTTAAATACTTGGTATTTAGGGGTTTTTTGGCATCAGCTACTTAGATTTGATATTGATTTTTATATGTAAACTTGTGCTATGATTCCCGGCTTCGCTCGGGAGTTTATATGAGACCCAAATAACCGTTGTTCTGAATGAAGTTCAACTACTCGACAACAGATGGCGCCACTACACATATTTTACATTTTTGCCACCCACAACCACCCACTTCCACACACCCCGACCAAACTCCCTTACTCACAATGGGAGACCAACGGGTATTTGTAACCCCGACGGGAAGTTGATCGGAGTTGCGGATGACAGCGAAAATCGTGGACACACGAACGTACATTAGCATTTTATATAATATACTAGCTATGATTCCCGGCTTCGCTCCGGGAGTTTATATGAGACCCAAATAACCGTTGTTCTGAATGAAGTTCAAATACTCGACAACAGATGGCGCCACTACACTTAATTTTTGAGCTTTCTAGATGATTCCAAATATTTTCAGAACTTTGTGTCTCCGCCAATTTGTCAAGAATGAGTGATAACAGATATATAATATTTTACATTTTGCCACCCACAACCACCCACTTCCACCCACCCCGACCAAACTCCCTTACTCACAATGGGAGACCAAGGGGTATTTGTAACCCCGACGGGAAGTCGATCGGAGTTGCGGATGATAGCGAAAATCGTGGACACACGAACGTACATTAGCATTTTATATAATATACTAGCTATGATTCCCGGCTTCGCTCGGGAGTTTATATGAGACCCAAATAACCGTTGTTCTGAATGAAGTTCAAATACTCGACAACAGATGGCGCCACTACACTTAATTTTTGAGCTTTCTAGATGATTCCAAAAATTTCAGAACTTTGTGTCTCCGCCAATTTGTCAAGAATGAGTGATAACAGATATATAATATTTTACATTTTTGCCACCCACAACCACCCACTTCCACCCACCCCGACCAAACTCCCTTACTCACAATGGGAGACCAAGGGGTATTTGTAACCCCGACGGGAAGTCGATCGGAGTTGCGGATGATAGCGAAAATCGTGGACACACGAACGTACATTAGCATTTTATATAATATATTAGATTAGATTAGATTAGACTAGAGGTGGTTATCTAGATGATTTAAATTTCCTTAAAACCTCCTAACTTTTTTGTGCTACTCCGTATGGACTATCGAAGTAAACCAGTTAACTCCCACATGCTTTCTACTTAAAAAATTTATACTTTGTAAGTATAGATACAAGTAACCGTTTTTAAGATATTTACATTTAAGTGGTTTAGTGCAACCAAAATGGATATGGAAGAATAAATTAAGCAATTTGTTTATCATAAGGCAAATGTAGTTATGACTTTTAACGTATGTCCTAAAAGTTTTGGCACAAAACTCATTGTCTTTAATTTTAAGAAAAACAAAATAATATCAAGTTGCCTTTGAAAACAAAAGTTTATTTAATTTATTTACTGTCACTTGAGATTTATTTATTTTGAAGTTTTCGCTTTATGTCGTATAAATAAGAAATAAGAAAAAAGTATCTACAAGTTAACGGGCGGATACCCAAAGCTGAAATCTGTCGAATATTCCAGAATGAAAACATTTCACGTAGAACCATTTATAGAACAATAGCGGAGTGCGAGCAGGGAATACCATGTCTGAATCTCCCAAAAGTGGAAGACCACGTGCATTTACCGCACAGAGATCAGAGAGATTGGTGAGAAGAGCAAAAAACCAGATTGGAATGTCAACTGGCTAGGCAATACAGATCTTCTAAGAGTACGATATCGTTGGAATTGAGGAGGAATGGTCTTAAATATCGAAAGAGACGTAAGTGCCCGTCGGGCTGTGGGGATTTATCGCTTTTTTATAGGTACTTCCATGGCTTCTGCTCTGAAGAATTCCACTCACGGTTCCCAACAGAGAAACTCGTGGTTCCGCGCGTATGCATCCCTATACGGTCCAACTGGACAGGCCCCGAACTTCTCACTTTGTTCGGTCTTTTATCCCTAGAGTTTCTAGATTGTGGAACCTGCTGCACGCGGAGGTCTTTCCTTTCCCCCAAATCTTCAAGTATTTAAGTCCCGTGTCAACAAACTCCCTCTTACCTCGCTTAAGACATCCACGGTACGTTAGTATTTAGGCTTTAAGCCTTCGTGATCTGTCAAAAAAAAATTAAATAGCCCCCTCAGGTTTACACATAAAAATTAATATTAGATATAAATAGCTTATGTCAAAAAACCCCTAGATTCCGAGCTTTATTAAAATATACAAAACGTATCGAAAACTACCAAAATAAATTAGAAATATTTTGTTTACTTGAACACGCTGTATCTTCCTTATTATCAACTTTTGGATATAGAGATGTGTGGTTAAATCTTTATATTTTGGCATAAAGAATCTGTGGTTTTTCTACTCAGCAAACACTATTTGCCGGCAATGTACATTTTCATATTCGCATTAATGGGAAAGCATTGGCAATTGGTGGCAATATTATGCCAACATCTTATACGCATTAAAAAGTCAAGCCCTAAATAAACACTTAATTGCCAATAAATTTTACATGCAGGCGAATTGCCGGCAAGCATGCAAAAATGGCGGCATACCAATCCTGATTAAATAAAGCACGCGTTTTGTTGCAGGCAAATAAATATTGGATTTTAGAAGGCAAACCTTCAACGCATATTCATACTTTTTAAACCATATTATTAACATTGGCCTTTAACTAACATTAAAGAACTTTTTTTGATCTGTTTTATTTATAATGGCAGCTAAACAACATTATTTTATGTTTTTTTACATAATTTAAAGGAAATGTCCTTTTCATAACATTTTATTGTTAAAAATCATGCAAATAAAAATGAGGTCAAACAAAATATGTATTTTGGAGCAAATAAAAATAAAATGATGGTAAAATTAGCTACGCTAATTTCGACCGAAGGTGACCGCTTTGTGCATTTGTTTTCTACGTGGTTTTCTAGCTTTTTAGTTTCTTTTTTTAAAAGAAAAGAGTTTTTAATAGACATAATTAAATGTATTCATTACCTAATAAGTGTGTGTTGTGTGATTAATTGGTGATGGCTATTCGAGAAGGCAAGATATTCAAGTAGACTGTTAGGAGCTGTAAACATTTTGTTTAAAACTTTAAAAAAAAGTTTTAAAGACGTGTTAATAAAAAATATTATATATATTTAATAGTTTTTTGACATACCGATAGATGGCGTAATGGACAATAAACTACTACGTTTCTGCAATATCTTCGCTTTTTATCGTCTAAACCGTACCCATTAAACAAAAATAATTCGAGAGCGGTCTGCGGTAGGTGATCTCACTTAGCTTTGAAAGAAATATCTTCGGCTAGTGTAAAAATCTGCATCTCCAAGTTGGACAGTGTTCCGAGAGATGGTACTTTGCATTGCAAGGAAATTGCATGCAGTAAGGAGTTTTTCCTATTTTAATTTTCAAATAAAATATCGCATCATTTTAGCTTTTAAAAAAAGTATATGCGAAAATTTTCGTCAATAAGACGTCAGCTTGCTGCTTGGGAGTATCTGCATTTGCCCACTTTCGTGTCTTTTTGTTATCTTTTTGCCAATAACTTATTAATGATGGATGCCATCATCTTAAACGCATTTTTTTGCCAATAACTTATTAATGACGGATGCCATCACATTATCTGCAACACGTGGCCTAATAACGGCCAATTGCCCACTTTCGCGTCTTTTTGATACCTTTTTGCCAATGCCTTGCCATTAAAGAGTGTTGGCAATGCCAGTAAATTAAATGTACAACGCCGGCAAAAAATGTTATATGGGTGTGTACCATTAATTAGCAGACACCCTGTATAAACAATTACTGGCTTATACTCTTAAAACAATTATTCATAAAATATATCTTAGAAATTTGTTTCCAGTGATTAAACCTTCCACAAAGTTGAAAACTTGTTGATTGTTTTATGGGCCAATATTGACTTCAGGAAATTGCAATCTCATCATACTTTGTAATAAACAGATACGGAACAAGGAAGTAGTTCGATAACAGCTTTAAAATTAACTGTTTTCTCTGGTTTACCTACTAACTTCGGAAAATCTGTCAGTGGCAAACAATCTCCAACCGCGATACAATCTGCAAACTTCACTTGTTTCCGAAAACCATCTATCATTTGGGTTTCTTTGTCGGTTATAGACCAATTGTATTGAAAATTTTCAATAAAATACGATTATGTATTATAACTAATCTACAAGGTGTAATTAATTGATGGCTTAAAATACAGGATATGATTCCTTAGCCCATTTTAGGAAAAAAGTTTATATTAACATATGTCCTGAACCTCTTAACTTTTAAGCTACAGGGTGTTAAAGTTTAAGGAAAAAATCGTATTTCTATCAAAGAGAATAGACGAGGATAGAGGATCAATCGCCGTTTCGAAAAGTGGCACAATTTGAAGAAAGGGTCTGCGGGATGGCTGGGCATGCGCATATGCACTCCAATGTCAAAATAGGCGGTATATTCAAAAACATTGATTTATTGAGTAAATATACATAAAACATTAATAAAAAGTGTGAAATGTGGTAATTACTGAAATTTATTAATAATTTAATGACTAAATATTGGTAATTTAGTGCTAATGGTGTATTAAAATCTATTTGGTAGAAGTCTATTTTTTTCCTTAGATTGGAATAGGTTAATGTGGAAAGATATAAATAAATTTTAGGGAAATAAGAACTAAAAATGAAAATCTAAATAGAATTATTTCTTGAAAATTAAACTTTTATTGTGAAATTACATATTTAGCATAAAGAATGGTTGTTAAATGTAAAAGAAGTGTATAACTTTAAGAAATATATGAAAATAGCACGCTTAAACTTACCAACCAAATAAATTATAGATTTATTATGATCCTATTTAGTTGAAAGGTATTATTTTATATAATAAGTTAATATTACTTATACTGAGAAAAGCGTAGTAGGATTTCAGTTTCCATAGGCCAGTGTGCTTGGTCCATTTTATTCGATATCTACATACTTGTTTTTTTAGGTATGAGGATGCAGATAAGATTGTAGGTTTTAATTAACAATGAAAATTTAAGTTTCCACAATATTGGATACTTACTTATTTGAAATAAAATACTTTTGTAAAGAAGCTTAAAAATGCTCGTTATTGCAGAAAAAAAATCTTAATTCTAAACATCTTTTTTCCACCAAATTTTCGATATAGACAAAAATATGTGTACTTTTCTCTTAAGAAAAATTCATAATTTTTAAGATATTTCATCTACCTACCTACTACCGAAAACAATTAATATGGGATGGTTGAATTTATTCGTAAAAATAATAATATGTTAGTTTGCCTTATGGTACGAACTTAAGTAGACACACTCTAATCTTGGTTTGTACCTCAACTGGGTCAGTTATTTAGTGTTTAGGCCTTTTTATTTTTTCGCTTTAGTATAATTTTTATCACTATTAATACTTTTTAAACTGGTTATTTGTCTGTCTTACAGTTCAAGAAAATTTTTTAAATATGGAGTGACGCACACAGAAATCATCTATTGGTTCATTGTGTTTTTACCTCCAGCAAGATATTCATTAAATATATTTTACGTATTTATATAAAATATTAATGTATATAATATTTTGTTAAAAAAATAAATCTTACATAAAGTGTTGTTTTTATTCATAAAAAAAACAACGTAAATAATTTAAAAAATAATTTATTTAAAAAACGTATATGATGTTTTTAGCAATCCCAGTTTGGACATACCAAACATTTGGAAACCACTATTAAAGCGCACTAATGCCGGCGCCTTAGGTGAACAACCCCACGCTTGACCGAACCCAACTCCATCACGGGTGAATGATCTTCCCCAGTGTATATAAACTCAGTAGCTTTAGGAATTAGGTTTAGTTTACACTTGAGAACGGACAGAGATAGTACTACCCGAAACGTTGTGTGAATAAATTAATAAAGACAATGGAAGTCCGAAATTCTTCTTTTAAAGCTGAGATAAGTTACAAAAGGAAAGCAACTATGTTTATGAAATTAAGCATGCACCTACTCAGCACCAATAGGCATTTTTTAATGTAGAAGAATTTCTACCGGTGGCATCCGTACGCAATGTATACTAAAGATTTCTCAAAAAAAACAATGATACGTCATCGCTTCTTTCACAAACAAAAATTATTTTTAAAATTCCTATTTATTTTGCAACAAATTTGACCTTTGATCTTTTTTTTTTGCCCGACGACCGTTTTTGCGTTAAAAAAATAAAAACCGTCTTTAAAGCATGTGTGATATGGCGAAATTATTTTAAACTTGTAAGCTAGTGCCCTATTTTTTATTTTTACTAATGCGAAAATGATGCATCAGAACAAAAAAAAGGCAAAGAATTTAATTTGTTGCAAAATAAATGAGGATTAAAAAATATTTTTATTTTTGGAAAAAGCAATGCCCTACCATATTTCTTTTTAAAAGAATCTTTAGTATTCATTCCATATAGACGCCACTGGTGAAAACATTTAAAAATCTTCGACATTAAAAAAGCCTATTGCTGCTTAGTAAACTGGTGCCAAATTTTAATAAAATATCTCGAACTGTTTCAAAGTTATGATAAGAATATGATTTTTTTCTTAAAGCTTTAACACCCTGTAGCTTAAAAGGTAAGAGGTTTAGGACATATGTTAATATTAACTTTTCTTCCTAAAATGGGCTAAGGAATCATATCCTGTCTTTTTAGCCATCAGGTAAATCACACCCTGTATAAAAACACATATGTCTTTTCTTTGTGGCATCCCACGAAGTCTTATGACTAAAAGCCGATTCCCACTTAGGGGTGTTTACCCGTGACGCATGAGTCGTCACCAATCAGCTGATTGTCGGGGATTTTTCAAGGACACAGCGAAAATCATTTTCATACACATTTAAATCAGAATTACAACTTCTGGTAGTACCAATCGTTAATTCATGTAGGGAATTTTGTCAAAAAGTCGTCACCTATAGGGGAAAAACCCCTTACCCATGACTCGCAGATAGGAATCGTCAAAGGCAAAGACTTTTAAAACCCCTAGGTGGAAATCGGCCTTAAGAATCAAAGTACCGTGGGTGTAGGTAATTAGATGTTTAACTCATTTTTTTTCTGTTGCGTCGACCTTGTCTAATAGACACGGGTCGATAATTTTTAAAACCAAAAGAAATATAAATTTTATAAGTTAGAAAATATAACGAAAAATCTGAGTTTGGGAAGGGGGAGGGACGGGATTTTTGAGGGTAAAAAACGGTTGTTTTTGATTTTAGGCAAAACAGAAAAGTCATATAAAAAAGTGAAATAGCCTAGTTATAGGTAAATAACAAGATCCACAACAACTATTGTATTCACACTTTTTTTTATATAACCTTAAAATATATGTAAACAATTTAAGTCCTTAAATTTTTATTTTTATCTTTTACAAACAAATAAATATTTTTACAAAATTTTGTGAAATCTTGCCCCTGTATGTCACAAGTACACTGTAATTTTTGGAATTTAAAATATTCATTTTTTTATTTAATTTCGACTTAATATTAAAATAGTATTTTCATTTTCAATGGAAAATTCACGTGTTAAAATGTAGGCTCTCTAAAAAAATCGGTGTTCATTTTGTCTGATAAAATCTCTTCTTCATTCTAATAATGTAAAAATATACGTTACTGTGGTAAGTTTTCTCAGAAAATGCAAAAAAACTTAAATCCGTTTTTTTGTAAATCTATAGTATGTACAATTTTGAGTTGTTTAATAAAATTTACTTTTTTATTACTTAAAAACATTAGATTTTACGTTACATTAATAAATAAAAAAAACCTATAAAACAAAATATACTACTATAATAATTATTAACAACCAAATAGGTTGATAATGCCAATATTTGATAAGACATTTGCAATATTTTGAGAAAATTGTAGAGTTTTCTTTAAATTTATGCGTATGTAAAAACATGTATGTTTAAAAGTTGTAGATCTTCTTATTTCCTACAACTTTGTCTTTTAACTTTTTTATAGATTGTAGTTTTTACAGAAATTAAGAAAAAGCATTATTTGCCCATAAAAACCCACCCCTTCCACTTCCCGACCTCAGATCATCCAAAATTTAATTTTTGTTTTATTTTTTACCTTTTCTAATTATTTTTATCCTTCTTTAATTGTTTTGGTGTGAAAACTCATTAACCCTGATTGATTGATTAAAATAAAAATTGGATTTGAGTTTTTTTGCATTTTCTGCAAACATTTACCGTAGTAATATACAGCGAGTCTACTTAAGTTCGCACCATATGGAACACTTTTTTATTATTAATTTAACGAAAAAAGATAATTTTATAAAAAGTTCTGCATGGTCTAAAACCCAAAATGCCATTATTGAATATTAAATTTTTGCAGTGGCTAGAGTTCTCGCCAGTAATAAAGATGCCACGGCGTCATCACTTCTGTCTCACTTTCAATGATTCTTCTTTTTGTTGCTCGCACACGATGTAAACGACGCGTTTAGACAGCGATAGTTGATTGCCGTCGTTATTTTTATGACGCTTGTGGCATTTTTACTATTAAATAGATCTTTAAGAGGTATCTTAAAAATATGAATTTTGCTTAAGAAGAAAGCATATTATTTTTATAAATAAACTGGAATGTATTAGGCTCTGCATAAACTGATTATAAAATCGACCTAATTATTTTAATATACCCTTAAATTACAAACTTTATTACAACATACAACTTTATTCTTTTATTTTCTCTATGCATTTACAAAATATTAAGTTCAAAACAGCAATAAATATTAAATAAACCTTTATTTAATTAACTAAAATTTTACTTGTTAGTTATAAAAATAATAATAACAAAATAAACCGTTTTTATACAACATGTCCAAGATAAGGAGGGCCAGTATGGGCATCTTGGATACGAACTCGGTTAAAGAAAACAAAGTTGAGGTTTTATATGCCTAATAATATGCCGTTTGAAAAGTTTTAAAATTCCGAGTATTTCCGGAGATATCTGGAGAAAACCGAAAAATTAGAAATTTGTTTTATCTTTTTCCGGCCTTATTTAAAATCGGATCTAAAAATAAATTGCACTTTTGCATTGTCACTTTTTCAGCCCCAAGGGTGGTATTTTATGTGAACTGCGGCGTTTTGTTTTCGTAGGACCATCATCAACTTTATTTTTTAAATACGGTCCTAATATTCTAATATTAAAATTTAAAAGAATATTTTAATACAAATTCAATGATGTATCATACATTAAGGTTTATGCCTAATACGGATCTGTATTTTGTAAAATTCGATAAAAATAATTACCTCTACAATTTAGGTTAATAACGTCATATCTCTAGTTTAGGACACACTGTATAATTAATTTTTTTATGACAAAGACCGCAACTGAAAATACTAATCGACGTGTCCGACCATTTTTAAGAAAAAATATTGGTATTTTATTTACTGAATTTATTGCAAGTTACAGACTCGCCCTGTATGTATGTATAAATATATGTATGTAAATATTACTAATTCTTCTAGCTTGTAGGTTAATTTTAAAAAAATAAATGGAATAATAATGAAATGCACAAATTTGTCTCAATTTAACCAACCCTGCATCTCTAACTGTTCCCGAGATCCTAATGGTGGGCCTTGAATTTATAACAACCTATATAGACTTTATTACATCTTTAAAAATTAGTTTACCTGTTATTGTACACTCTTATATTAAGTTAATTAAGATTGCTCAACTACACCATTCAAGAATATTTAATTTATAAGCAAATCCAAAATTGTGGGCTTCTCATTTATTGTTAAGTCTTAGGGGCAAATACTTCTTATAGTTTTTAAATACTTTTTGTAGCTTTTTACTTACGCTTTCCCTACAGCTTTTGGAGATTTTTTATCAGCAACGCAAACTGGAAGTAATCTACGCTGACAATTTGGACTGTCACTTGTATATTTCCATTCAATATTGAGAAACGGGTACAAAAACATCCATCTGTGTATTCGGTCTAAACAGGGGCATTTTACAGGGTTACCTGTTATAGTAAGTAAACCATAATGTGTCCCTGTCCTAATTATGTCTTCAAAAATGCATCAGAAATAAAGTTTATTAAATTTTTTCTACGTTAATGAATGGAAATGTTTTCAATTCTTTTGTAAATATATCAGTTGTGAGAGTAGTTAACTGGTTGTCATTTAACTTTAAAGAAGTTAAGTTTGGAAGATCTCTGAAAGCATACGGTTCTATAACTGAAATATGGTTATGACTTAAATATAACATCCCAAGTTTGTTCAAACAACGAAATCTATCGGCCTGTATTTTCGTCAGCAAGTTATGTGATAAATATAACTCAATTATATTAGTGCTATTAAAAAACCAATTGGAAGATATATATCTTAACTGGTTAAATGATAAGTCCACAGTTCCCAGCTCTGGCAAGTTGCTGAACGCGAAATCTTCAATATAATCAATTTGGTTCCTATGTAGTGAAACAAAAGTCAGTTCTGGAGTTTCTTCAAAAACACCTTTTGGAAATTTATTAAGTAAACCATTTTCTATTGCCACAAATGTAAGTAGTGAAACGTTGAAAAATGCATGTGGCTCTATTGCATTAATAGGACAATTATTAACTTCGAGAGTCTCCAATAGCTTCATATTTTTTATCGATTGTTCGCCTAATTTTGTGATTTCCGTATTTGCACATTTGATTAACATGTATGAAATGTTTTCAATAGGAATTTTGGTGTTATCAATACATCCACTTACGTTCTTTTTGGTATTGGGTTTTAGTGAATAGACTGACTTTCGAA
This sequence comes from Listronotus bonariensis, assembly GCA_014170235.1. Classification (NCBI taxonomy): domain Eukaryota; kingdom Metazoa; phylum Arthropoda; class Insecta; order Coleoptera; family Curculionidae; genus Listronotus; species Listronotus bonariensis. The sequence goes on along the minus strand of JACEGR010003472.1, from coordinate 22,599 downwards.
TGTAAATTTCTACTTCTTTTATATAATCACAATTTAACAGCTGCAACCACACTAACTGTACGGTAAGTAATAACAATAAAATGTGCAGGCCAAGTTTTAACTTCATATTGCACTTTATTAAACTTAACCCAAAATACTATATTTATGCAGCTGTAAATTTTTGGTTACTTAAAGTATATTTCTTATAAATTAATATTTATCAAATACAAAACTATTTATTTATCATCGTAAAAATGAGTCATTATACTAACAAGAACAAGAAATTGTAAACTTCATATTAACAAAAACTAAAGAATCAAGTCTTAGTTTAAGATACCTTTTTTGAGAAATAAAAAAGAAAATTTATTATTTTGATTACCTAAAAAATATCACTCCTAAAATTGTGATGCAATTTAATTTTTGCTAACCAAAGTCGACGTAAAATAACTTAAATTTTAAAATAATTACCCATTTATTTATAAATTTATGCTTGTATTAATATTTAACCTTTGCTTTTTATTTTTCATTTAACCTCCGATCTGATGTTGATTATTTTTGTACCAAAAATAATAGGATAAGAGGCAGCGACTTAATTTCGCAATGAACATATTTTAACTTATTTTCTCTGTCTTAGTGCACACGCCTTCTTAATTACCCAGTTAAAAGAAGACCCTAATTTCTTAATTATTTACCAAGACTCTCTCCCGATGTGCCTACATCGTATAGAGGGGCGTCCATAAATTAAGTGAGGTGTTTTCCATATTTTGGACCCCCCCTTCTATCCAATCTCTCGTGAGATGTATGATTGGAATACAAAAGTTTTAATTAATCAAACCGACGGGGACGCCTGCCCCAAAGGTAATTTTTCCTTTCTACCTACACAAAAATTGCGTGAGATTTTCACATCGTAAGATTTAGTGACATTTTCCTTGACCTCCTTCCCCCTAAAATGTCTCACGTAATTTATGAACGCCTCCAAATACAATGGAAAACAAAGTCTACTACTTAAAAGCTAAATATCATTACGTGACGGTAAGATGTAATATCTACTAAACCATTTTTGTTAAATCTCTGAAAAATTCAAAAGGCTAAAAGCCTAAATACTAACGTATTATGGTGTCTTCAAATACTTGAAGATTTAGAGGAGAACAAAAGACTTTCGCGAGCGGCAGGTTCCTTACTCTAGAAACTTTTAGGATAAAAGAACGAACAAAGTGAGAAGCTTGAAGCCTGTGCAGTTGGACCATATAGGGAAGCATACGTGCGATACCATTAGTTTCTTCGTTGGGAGCTGTATGTGGAGAAATTATACCAGTGGCGACGCGAACTTCTTCGTATAGGGGTGGCCAAGAAGGGACCAGGAATTTTTAGAAGGGGACAAATAAGTGTGTTGGATGTAGAGGTTAATCGAGAAAACACCGACAATACAAAGAAAAAGTCTTTAGTAAGTAAAACAAGTAAATGCATTTTATATTGTGGCACTTTTTTTCATTTTTCCTAAGAATATGGTTATATTTCAGAGAAGGGGGCATTACACTGGACTTGGAGCAGACACCGTGGAAGTACCAATAAAAAAGGGACAAATTTCCTTCATCCCGACAATTAGCAAGCAAAGGATTATTAAGAGGGCAAACAGCTCTTTTTCAAATAGGAATACTGAGGGTTGTGGGAGACTTCATTCCGTAGATAATATGGGTCCCATAGCCTATTAAAATATATACGTCTCGTCGTGTCTCTTTAAACCTTTCATGGGCAATTTTTGAAAATGCGTGACAAGAAGCCAGTCTTAAGCATTAATAATACATTGGGGTCAAGGTATCAGAAATGGTTTGAATGCAAGCGTTTTCTGTCTAATCTCTACCCGCTAGTCTTCAACAAACAACAAACAAAAAAAATTTATTTAAAATAGTAATTTATGTAACAAGTGCATAAAGTGATACTTTTTTACGAATGGAAAGTTTGACAGCACGAGCTGTTAGGCGAGTGCGGCAATCCCATGAGTAAAAAAACACACTATGCATGTGTTACATACTATATTTTTCTACGATCTTATAAAAATTTCCCAAATTACCAGTTTATACATGTTTAATTTATTTAAACTTATTTATTCTAATTTTTGCAGCATAGCCATTATATTGCAACAAAAAATTATAGCCTCCTTATTTTTAAAACACAATTACCCTCTTCATAACTGTGCCGTTCTTTAATTTTAGAAAATTGTATGTACTTACTTTTGTAGAAATAATACTAAAACAGTTTAAATTCCTTTTCAATTTATCATCCAAATACATAAATACTATTAATTTTCAATAATTTCTATTAAATTTATTTGCAAACTGTCAAATTTTAAAACTTGTGACACATGAACTAAAAGAAATAATGGCGTAATCAAAGGTAACTGAACCGTTTGGTTTAGTTGATGTCGCGTTTACTGTTAAATTGTTTTCTTCATGTTAGCGATTAAAAAAACTGCATTTCCTTTTAACGGTCGTGGAAAATATATTAAGGCAGAGAGACAGTCCGATGCACCGTTTTTGCGTTAAAAAAATAAAACCGTCTTTAATGCATGTGTGATATGGCGAAATTATTTTAAACTTGTAAGCTAGTGCCCTATTTTTATTTTTTTTTAATGCGAAAATAATGCATCAGAACAAAAAAGGCAAAGAATTTAATTTGTTGCAAAATAAATGAGGATTAAAAAAATATTTTTATTTTGGAAAAAGCAATGCCCTACCATATTCTTTTTAAAGAATTTTAGTATTCATTCCATACAGACGCCACTGGTGAAAATATTTAAAAATCTTCGACATTAAAAAAACCTGCTTATATTGCTGCTTAGTAAACTGGTGCCAAATTTTAATAAAGTATCTCGAACTGTTTCAAAGTTATGATAAGAATATGATTTTTTCTTAAAGCTTTAACACCCTGTAGCTTAAAAGTTAAGAGGTTTAGGACATATGTTAATATTAACTTTTCTTCCTAAAATGGGCAAGGAATCATATCCTGTCTTTTTAGCCATCAGGTAAATTACACCATGTATAAAAACACATATGTTTTTTCTTTGTGACATCCCACGAAGTCTTATGACTAAAAGCCGATTCCCACTTAGGGGTGTTTACCCGTGACGCATGAGTCGTCACCAATCAGCTGATTGTCGGGGATTTTTCAAGGACACAGCGAAAATCATTTTCATACACATTTAAATCAGAATTACAACTTCTGGTAGTACCAACCGTTAATTCATGTAGGGAATTTTGTCAAAAAGTCGTCACCCATAGGGGAAAATTAGAACCAGTTCTAATTTGGCGGGTAAAAACGCACGAGTTTTAACCCCTTACCCATGACTCGCAGATGTGAATCGTCAAAAGGCAAAGACTTTTAAAACCCCTAGGTGGGAATCGGCCTTAAGAATCAGAGTACCGTGGGTGTAGGTAATTAGATGTTTAACTCATTTTTTTCTGTTGCGTCGACCTTGTCTAATAGACACGGGTCGATAATTTTAAAACCAAAAAAAATATAAATTTTATAAGTTAGAAAATATAACGAAAAATCTGAGTTTGGGAAGGGGGAGGGACGGGATTTTTGAGGGTAAAAACGGTTGTTTTTGATTTTAGGCAAAACGAAAAAGTCATATAAAAAAGTGAAATGGCCTAGTTATAGGTAATAACAAGATCCACAACAACTATTGTATTCACACTTTTTTTATATAACCTTAAAATTTATGTAAACAATTTAAGTCCTTAAATTTTTATTTTTATCTTTTACAAACAAATAAATATTTTTACAAAATTTTGTGAAATCTTGCCCCTGTATGTCACAAGTACACTGTAATTTTTTAGAATTTAAAATATTTATTTTTGTATTTAATTTCGACTTAATATTAAAAAGTATTTTTATTTTCAATGGAAAATTCACGTGTTAAAATGTAGGCTCTCTAAAAAAAATCGGTGTTCATTTTGTCTGATAAAATCTCTTCTTCATTCTAATAATGTAAAAAATATACGTTACTGTGGTAAGTTTTCTCAGAAAATGCAAAAAAACTTAAATCCTTTTTTTGTAAATCTATAGTATGTACAATTTTGAGTTGTTTATAAAAATTTACTTTTTATTACTTAAAAACATTAGATTTTACGTTATATTAATAAATAAAAAAACCTACAAAACAAAATATACTACTATAATAATTAGAACTAACCAAATAGGTTGATATTGCCCATATATGATAAGACATTTGCAATATTTTGAGAAAATTGTAGTTTTCTTTAAATTTATGCGTATGTAAAAACATGTATGTTTAAAAGTTGTAGATCTTTTTATTCCCTACAACTTTGTCTTTTAACTTTTTTATAGATTGTAGTTTTTACAGAAATCCAGAAAAAGCATTATTTGCCCTTAAAAACCCACCCACTTCCACTTCCCGACCTCAGATCATCCAAAATTTAATTTTTGTTTTATTTTTTACCTTTTCTAATTATTTTTATCCTACTTTAATTGTTTTGGTGTCAAAACTCATTAACCCTGATTTAATATTGATTAAAATAAAAACTGGATTTGAGTTTTTTTGCATTTTCTGCAAATATTTACCGTAGTAATATACAGCGAGTCTACTTAAGTTCGCACCATATGGAACACTTTTTATTATTAATTTTACGAAAAAAAAGATAATTTTATAAAAAGTTCTGCATGGTCTAAAACCCAAAATGCCATTATTGAATATTACATTTTTGCAGTGGCTAGAGTTCTCGCCAGTAATAAAGATGCCACGGCGTCATCACTTCTGTCTCACTTTTAATTAATCTCCCTTTTTGTTGCTCGCACACGATGTAAACGACGCGTTTAGACAGCGATAGTTGATTGCCGTCCTTACTTTTATAACGCTTGTGGCATTTTTACTATTAAATAGATCTTTAAGAGATATTTTAAAAAATATGAATTTCGCTTAAGAGGAAAGTATATTATTTTTATAAATAAACTGCAATGTATTAGGCTCTGCATAAACTGATTATAAAATCGACCTAATTATTTTAATATACCCTTAAATTACAAACTATATTACAACATACAACTTTATTCTTTTATTTTTTCAATGCATTTACAAAAATTAAGTTCAAAACAGCAATAAATATTAAATAAACCTTTATTTAATTATTTAAGATTTTACTACTTAGTTATAAAAATAATAATAACAAAATTAATCGTTTTTATACAACATGTTCAAGATAAGGAGGGTCAGTATGGGCATCTTGGAAATGGTAAGAGATACGAACTCGGTTAAATAAGAACAAAGTTGAGGTTTTATGTGACTAATAATATACCGTTTAGAAAGTTTAAAAATTCCGAATGCTTCCGGAGATATCCGGAGAAAACCAAAAAATTAGAAGTTTGTTTTATTATTTTCCTGGCCTTATTTAAAATCGGATCTAAAAATAAATTGCACTTTTGCATTGTCACTTTTTAGCCCTAAGGGTGGGAATTTTATGTGAACTGCGACGTTTCGTTTTCGTAGGACCATCATCAACTTTATTTTTTTAAATACGGTCCTAATATTCTATTATTAAAATTTAAAAGAATATTTTAATACAGATTCAATGATGTATCATACATTAAGGTTTATGCCTAATACGGATCTGTATTTTGTAACATTCGATAAAAATAATTACCTCTACAATTCAGGTTAATAACGTCATATCTCTAGTTTAGGACACACTGTATAATTATTTTTTTTATGACAAAGACCGCAACCGAAAATACTAATCGACGTGTCCGACCATTTTTAAGAAAAAATACTGGTATTTAATTTACTGAATTTATTCCAAGTTACCGACTCGCACTGTATGTATGTATAAGTATATGTATGTAAATATTACTAATTCTTCTAGCTTGTAGGTTAATTTTAAAAAATAAATGGAATAATAATGAAATGCACAAATTTGTCTCAATTTAACCATCCCTGCATCTCTAACTGTTCCCGAGATCCTAATGATGGGCCTTGAATTTATAACAACCTATATAGACTTTATTACATCTTTAAGAATTAGTTTACCTGTTATTGTACACTCTTATATTAAGTTAATTAAGATTGCTCAACTACACCATTCAAGAATATTTAATTTATAAGCAAATCCAAAATTGTGGGCTTTATTGTTAAGTCTTAGGGGCAAATACTTCTTATAGTTTTTAAATACTTTTTTGTAGCTTCTTCACTTACGCTTTCCCTACAGCTTTTTGGAGATTTTTTATCAGCAACGCAAACTGGAAGTAATCTACGCTGACAATTTGGACTGTCCCTTGTATATTTCCATTTAATATCGAGAAACGGGTACAAAAACATCCATCTGTGTATTCGGTCTAAACAGGGGCATATTACAGGGTTACCTGTAATAGTAAGTATACCAAAATGTGTCCATTTCCTAATTATGTCTTCAAAAATGCATCAGAAATAAAGTTTATTAAATTTTCTTGCACGTCAATGGATGGAAATTTATTCAATTCTTTTGAAAATATATCAGGTGTGAGAGTAGTTAAATGGTTGTTATTTAATTCTAATAAAATTAAGTTTGGAAGATTTCTGAAAGCATACGGTTCTATAACTGAAATATGGTTATGACTTAAATATAAAAATCGAAGTTTGAGCAAACAACGAAATCTATCGGCGTGTATTTTTGTCAGCAAGTTATGAGATAAATTTAACAAATTTATATCAGTGCTATTAAAAAACCAATTGGAAGATATATATCTTAACTGGTTAAATGATAAGTCCACAGTTAACAGCTCTGGCAAGTTGCTGAACGCAAAATCTTCAATATAATCAATTTGGTTCCCATATAGTGAAACTTTAGCCAGTTCTGGGGTTCCTTCAAAAACACCTTTTGGAATTTTATTAAGTGAACCATTTTTTATTGCCACAAATTTAAGTAGTGAAACGTTGAAAAATGCATGTGGCTCTATTGCATTAATAGGACAATTATTAACTGCGACACTTTTCAATAGCTTCATATTTTTTATCGATTGTTCGCCTAATTTTGTGATTTTCGTATTTGCACATTCGATAAAAATGTTATAAATGTTTTCAGTAGGAAATTTGGTATTATCAATACATCCACTTACGTTTTTTTGTAATTGTTTTCTGATGAATAGAAGGATGACTTTTGAACGTAAATTTCTACTTCTTTTATATAATCACAATTTAACAGTTGCAACCACACTAACTGTACGGTAAGTAACAACAAAAAATGTGCAGGCCAAGTTTTAACTTCATATTGCACTTTATTAAACTTAACCCAAAATACTATATTTATGCAGCTGTAAATTTTTGGTTACTTAAAGTATATTTCTTATAAATTAATATTTATCAAATACAAAACTATTTATTTATCATCGTAAAAATGAGTAATTATACCAACAAGAACAAGAAATTGTAAATTTCATATTAACAAAAACTAAAGAATCAAGTCTTAGTTAAAGATAACTTTTTTAGGAATAAAAAGGAAATTTATTATTTTGATTACCTAAAAAAATATCATTCCTAAAATTGTGATGCAATTTAATTTTTGCTAACTAAAGCCGACGTAAAATAACTTAAACTTTAAATTTTCCAAAACTTTTAAAATTACATTTTAAAATAATTACCCATTTTATCTATAAACTTATATTTGTATTAATATTTAACCTTTCCTTTTTATTTTTCATTTAACCTCCGATCTGATGTTGATTATTTTTTTACCACAATAATAGAATAAGAGGCAGCGACTTAATTTAGCAACGAACATATTTTAACTTATTTTCTCTGTCTTAGTGCACACGCCTTCTTAATTACCCAGTTAAAAGAAGACCCAAATTTTTTATTATTTACCATGACTCTCTCCCAATGTGCGTACATCGTATAGGGGCCTCCATAAATTTCGTGAGGTGTTTTTTCCATATTTTGGACCCCCTTCCCCCTTGGTGAGATTTGGTGAGATTTTCTTCAACCCCCACCCCCATCTAATCTTCCGTGAGATGTATGATTGGAATACAAAAGTCGGAATTTCTCAAACCGAAATTTATTTTGTCCTCAAAAAATTTTGAAGAGCAAAAAAGTCCTTTATCCAAATGCAACAAAACATCACATTTTCCTGGAGGGACGCCTGCCCCAAAATTTAATTTTTTCCCCTTTCTACCTACACAAAAATTACGTGAGATTTTCACATCGAGAGATTTGATGACATTTTCCTCGACCTCCTTCCCCCTAAAATGTCTCACGTACTAACGTAATTTATGAACGCCCCTAAATACAACAGAAAACAAGTCTACTACTTAAAAGCTAAATATCATTACGTTACGGTAAGATGTAATATCTACATTTTTCCCCATTAATAATAACAATTTTTTTTAATCTTTAAAAAATCCAAAAGGCTGAAACTCTAGAAACTTCTGGGATGAAAAAACGAACAAAGTGGGGAGCTGGAAGCCTGTGCAGTTGGACCATATAGGGAAGCATACGTGCGATACCATAAATTCGTTGGGGGCTGCATATGGAGGAATTATACCAGTGGCGACGCAAGCTTCTTCGTATAGGGGTGGCCAAGGAGGGACCAGGAATTTTTAGAAGGGGGCAAATAAATGTGTTGGATGTAGACGTTAATCGAGAAAACACCGACAATACAAAGAAAAAGTCCTTAGTAAGTAAAACAAGTAAATGCATTTTATATTGTGGCACTTTTTCATTTTTCCTAAGAATATGGTTATATTTCAGAGAAGGGGGCATTACACTGGACTCGAAGCAGACACCGTGGAAGTACCAATAGAAAAGGGACAAATTCCCTTCATTTCGACAATTAGCAAAAGAAGGAAACCTTTCTGTAATACTAAGGGTTGTGGGAGACCCCATTCCCCAGATAATATGGGTCCCATAGCCTATTAAAATATATACGTCTTGTCGTGTCTCTTTAAACCAGGCAATTTTTGAAAATGCGTGACAAGAAGCCAGTCTTAAGCATTAATAAAACATTGGGGTCAAGGTATCAGAAATGGTTTGAATGCAAGCGTTTTCTGTCTAATCTCTACCCGCTAGTCTTCAACAAACAGATTATATTAACTTATAAGGCATTGAACTGTCACGATGTGTATAAGGGAAAGTAGGGTAATGGTGCGAATTGGAAAATATCGCATTGCGGGGGTAAAATAGACAACTCTGGGTATGCTGCATGACTAGACCCTTGTAATGAACTAATGTGGTCAATATATATATATATATATATATATATATATATATATATATATATATATATATATATATATATATATATATATATATATATATATATATATATATATATATATATATTGTTACAGACTTTCAAAAATGTGTTTAGGTTATAGAATTTTAGAGAGTTAGGATCATTTAATTTAGTTTGTTAATTTATTTAAATAATTTACCTTACTTTTTCCAAGTTCTTTCATCACTTTCGAAGGTTTCCGAAAACGCCCGAATTATCCCTTAATAACTTTTATGCCATCATGTACTATGGAATTTTCACGATATTTCTCGAATATTCTAGATCATTCTTTACTCTTCCACCATACTATAAAAGGGCGACGGGAAACTTCGGGTTAGTTAGTACATATTCGACTTTTGTGCTGTAAATTACTTTTGTTTACTTTGTTTCTTGGGATGAGGTTATTTTTATTAATAAAACAATAATTTACATTTTCTGACGTTTCGCCTTACATGGAAGGCTTTTTCAAAGATCTATTTATTTAATTTAATGATAGTCTTTTGGCATGTTCCTTGAAAACATACCTTTTATATGAGATATTTATTAGATATTTATTTTATTATTTTTATTAATATCTAATAAATATCTCATATAAAAGGTATGTTTTCAAGGAACATGCCAAAAGACTATCGATCTATTCGGCCATATTGCTTTGACATGTTATGACGTCATCCTCCCCTCCCCCATTTTTCGGCCATGTTGTTCAGTGCCGGAGATAAACAGTTTATTGTATTATTAGAACAACCGTTTACACAACAGTTTTTAATTGTTATTAAGTTGTAAATTCTTTTACTTTAAATAAAAACATTTGGAATTACATTTTTCAACAAATATCACTTTCCAAACAATGCAAAATAAAATGCGCAAATTCTAGACGCCACTGGATTGATCATCAGCTTTAATTTTACCCAGTCTTGCCAACTTTTCTCCGTGGAGTGCCCTTCCTTGCGTCCCCGACCTCGAACCGCCTAAAAGTTGAGGATATGTCGCAACCTTATAAATATAAACTAACCTTGTTTGTTACTATGTAAACGCAAAGTAGAATAATTATCGTTTCTGACTATTTTCTCATATTTAGCCTGAATTTTTTTAGTTTGGTGGAAATTGCGATTCTAGATTGAGGTGCGCACCATTTCCCTACTCTCCCTTAACTTATAAAATAACAAAAATGCTATAATATAATATTTTAGAATTGTTTTTTTTTAATATGTGACACGTTCTACATCTCTCGTGAGGTATTTTGTATTGTTATACAGTTTTGGAACAAATAAATTAATATTACTAACTTATAATCATCTAAAATAGCATTTGATAAAGGCATCAATTTATTTGCTTTTTTTTTGTAAAACTTGTCCGATCAATTTGCGGAAATTCTCAACGTTAACAAACTCTGGTTAATCCGCTTCGTCGCTATTAAATAAAGACCAAATTCCTTTTAAGACACGTGTGTATCCAGGGCGAAATGATCCCTGGTAATCTGTTTTAAGGGGAGCAAAAGAGAGAATAATCCTGGCAACCGATACGAATTATATGGGATACTTTAGAGGCCGTGCACTACTCAGGGCCGTTCCTAGGGGGTGCAGCAGGTGCACTCGTACGGGGCGGTACAAATTAGGGGGCGGAATTTGGGGAAATAAATGCATTTTTGCGGAATTTTGTTCAAGGCCATTTTTTGAAACTTTTGAACAAGTGGGAACCTTTTTTTATTCTTTAAAAATTTTCAGTGACCCAATATTTCCTTTTTGTTAGTAGTAGAGGTCAGTATTTAAAAAGTGGGGATCTTTTTTTTCTTTTTTTGCTCTTTAAAAATTTTTAAACCTGTTAGGACGGCAATTCGTCTTTCTTTACGTGGTGACGCAAAACTCAGGAACGTCTTTGCTTACATTCAACCGACTTAGGTGGATATTTGGTTTTCTGATTAAATTAAGAGCAGGTTATAATTTAAATATACAGGGTATTTCCAAACAAATGCAAAAATTTTTAGTTGATGATTCCTTGTTAAAAATAAAGGGAAGTTTGCTTTATAAACATAGGGTCAAAAAGACAAGCATTAGGGAGATATTTTAGCAGTGACATTTGTGCAGGATTTGCGCAAAAACTGTCGTTAGGCGCCCTCTATGTGTTTTCTTTTTAAAGCATTTTTTAAACATGTTTTTCTTTCATTTATTGATATGGTCAAGTAGTAAGAAATAGGCATATTTGTTTAGGAATGTAGGTACTCATTTGCGACGCTTTTCTTTAATTAAGAAAAACAAAAAACAAATATTTTGATTATTGGGATGTACCTAATTATTAAAAAATTACATGTATTTGTCGCCCTCACCATATAGGACTCATGAAAACACTTTTTCTTCTTCTTTTTTTTTGTGAAAAAAATAAAATCCGAAAATTATGATAAAATTTTATTATGTCCTTAGATTTAAGCTATAAGCATTAAAATTAGTAGATAATTATTGTACAGTGAAATAAGGCCAGGCTATGGATGGTGGAGGGGAGGATCACCATCTTTTATGGCGGACAAGTTGAAAAAGTGGCCATCGGAATGCAGCAAGTTGGGATGGCGCCACAGTAGCCAGTGGAGGGATTTTGGTATCTATCTGTCCTTTTTAATTTTGTATCTTACTCTAATAATTCATGCTCATTGGTTAAAAAATCTCCTTTGGCTACTATGGCGCCACCTTAAGTTGCTCCTTTCAACGGATACTTTTTAAAACATTTAGATGATTATCCTCCCCTTCACCATCCATAGGCCAGGCACTAATAATACCGGCCTTATTTTGACATCTGAGCAACATGATTTCGGGACAGTTTATTAACTAAGTTCAGGGGGCTAAAAAAATGATCCGGGAAATAACGGACACCTTAATATAATATACTATGCGACGTCCTAAAAATGTTAAATCCAACGACGTATGGACCCAGCAATTCATTCATAATTTTATGATAAACATTAAGCCAACAATCCTAATAGGCAAAGGGGGTGAGGCAAGCGAGAAATGAAAATGGCGGACTTACTTTTTGACCTTGGTCGATAATATGCACCCAACGACGTTGTCTCTATTTACATGTGAAAAGTGAGGTGCGGAAATAAATAGTCTACTCTTTTACAAACAAAGCACTGCCTACCCATATTGTCTTTCAAAACACTTTCTAATCACCAACAAACACCAAAAAATACACAAAAAAAAACGCATTATAAGCTTTATTTGATCAGTTTCGGCTTTCCAAATTGTCAAATAACAGCAACCAACAAGAAATGACAAAGCAAAGGGGGCGTCACCCACAAGCGTTTAGGAAAAGTTCATTCATGTTTTATTTACGATGGAGTAAAAATCCCTGGGCGGCGTTGCCGGGATTAACAAATAATCACGTATTTTCAGAATTTTGCTTTTTTAAAAAGATAATAACTTATAATATTTGAACATATTTTTTTATTATGATATCTAGAAATGATTAAAATATATGTATTGTTCATTTAAAAAGTTATATTAAAAAATTCTTTAATATAGAGGCTTATCCAACAACTACTTGTGGTTAGTAAGTTTAGAGTGGAAAAATTAAATTTGGCAAACCGCATTTTAGCGCTTTTACTGTAATGTATTGATGACAACAGCTCAAACGTAAACAAACTTGGTCCATACGTCGTTGGTTAAATTAAATTTTTACATAATTTTAAGGTTAGTATAATTCACTTTTTCCAAACAAAAATTGGGCAAAAAGCAGGTGGCAAAATATTTTAGTTAGGTAATGTAAAGTAAGAACATTTTAAAAGCGCAAATTCGGTACCCTTTGAAAATAATACAAAAAACATAAAAAGTCCGCCTGCAATCGGACTATTTTATACAAAGGCGCCGCTATCCTTTACAGCGACGCGCCGATACACTATGGGATAGAAATCCATTATTTTGGCCAAAAAGCAACTTTGAAATTTTAATGGCTCATGGTGTGTATTTAGTATAGAAGATACTCCAAACTATATGTACGCAAAATTATAAAAGGATATGACGACTTCTATTGGGGTAATAAGAAACTTGAAGATGTATTTTAAGTAAACCTAAATATACAACATTTAATCTACTTAGTTTATCATTAGCCTTGTTTACTAAAAAAGTATAAGAGTTTAAATAATAAGAGCTATGGTTGTGTTTCCGATGCAGTCTCGCGAAGTCTCGCTACTTTTGTCAAAGATTTTTTACCTTTTTCTTTATCAGTTTTTGTACTTACAATTGCTTTCCCACTTTTGCTACTTCTGAGTGTAAGGACAGATGCAAGACTCTTTTATAATTTACAAGGTTTTACATTTTAAAATTTAATATGTTTTGTCCTACACTGTATATCCTAAAAGATAAAAGCATTCCAATGAAAGATATGGATTCTACAGAATCTACCCAACAAAACAGTGTTTTTTATTTATTGTATAAGTTAAAAACTAAAGAAAGTTGGAAAGAGGTATCTCTATTACGCTTTTAAGAATAATTTAAAAATATTTTTCAGATTTAGATGGTCATATTTCCGAAACTAATTGAGATAGACACATCAAATGTAGTGTTTTTTTAAAGCATTTTAAAAGATTTTTTTGGTGGTGATATAATATTCAGGGTATTCCATTTAAAAAAATTATGCCTATTGTCGTACCCTGTATATCATATGAGATAATAATCATCGGATTACTGATTAGAATACTACTAAATTAACCAAACAAGCTAATATTTTAGTTTATTTTGTACAATAAAAAATAATAATGTTAAGAGGGGGTGTACATTTATAATAACCTATAATAAGTTTTAGGTTTCCAAAAAGCATTTGTAATAATTTATAATATTTTTCCAGTAAAAAGCACCTCATTTTAAGTTAGATTGGTAAGTTTCAGAATTTTGACCAAAAAATTAATTTCTATCCCATAGTGAGATGACTAGCTGCATCAACCGGCATATCATAAAAGAAATATAGCAAAGGCGGCCGCGAAGACAAGCATGTCGATTTATTTGCTTTACACTTTTTGTGATTTTTTTTCTTATCAAAGAGCACCGAATTTACATTTTTAAACTGTTCCTTCTATATATTTAATAACTTATGCTTTCCTTGACATACCTAAAATTAAGCTTGCACGTCGCTGCAGAATCTGTCGAATGAGTTGTTGGTTTTGCCAAAGGCACTGTCTCTTCATATCGTCTTTGCGCCCAATCGGTTATGCTACCGTCTGTCGTGATGACGTAGTGAACATCCCTTTCACATGGACATGTTGACAAAATTGTCACGTACGCTTCCTCTTCAGGCTAAAGAACAAAGCACTAGATTAGAAGGTGTTGACTTATGAGGGTTTTTGTTAAATACAGGGTGTTTCATAACTTATCCTACAAACTTTAAGGGCTGATTCTACAATAAAAATATGAAAAAACTTTATATGAAATACAGGTTGTAATTTAATTGATGGCTGAAAACACAGGGTATGATTTCTGAGCTTATATTTAGAAAAAAGTTTATATAAACATATGTCCTAAACCTTTTAAGTTTTGAGATACAGAGTGATAAAATTAAAAAAAAAATAAATATCTTAATTATTCTTTACCCAATTTTGTTTTAATTTGGCAATATTAATAATAACATTAAGGGAGGTAATTTATCACTAACCAGAACTAACCAGAACTAATTACATTTAATAAGTTCAGTGGCGTCTCGAGAGGCAACTAAAGGTATATTTCCAACAAATTGGTACGCCACTGACTGCGTAAATGTGTGTAAAATTTTTGTACTTTTAGATTAGCAAATAAAAATAATGCTTGTATGTCCTGTCCTAATTTTTTCTCGTATCTTGTTTAATTTAAGAGAAAAAATAAAATTCACTTAATTGCATACTTAAAGACCATAAAAGAAGCATTCCGGGTTCTTTTTCTTTTAAAAATTAGGTTTTATAATTTTTAATTTGAAAATATGTAACAAAAATAATAAATACTTATTTAAATCAGGTTTATATTTAATTAACCAATTTTTACTAAAATAAGTGTTTTCGAAATTTTTCGTATTTTTGAAAATTTTAACACCCTGTATCTCAAAAGTTAAGATGTTTAGGACATTATGTTCATATGAACTTTTCTACCTAAAATAAGCTAAGGAATCGTACCCTGCATTTTAGCCATTAATTAAATTACACCCTGTATGTCCTAAACGTCTTAGTTTTTGAAGTACAGGATGTTAAAAATAAAAAAAAAAATTTTTGGATATAAACATTAAAAATATTGACAACCACATTGAATTCGATATTTACAGAAAACCAACGACGACAGACACGGTAATAAATTACGCATCGAACCAATCATGGAAAATAAAATTATCTTCTTTTCATAGTTTAATTCACAGACTTGTCACTTTCCCATTAAGTCAATCAAATTTTAATAAAGAACTCTGCATTATTAAACAAATAGCAAGAAACAACGGATATAAAGAATCACTTGTTGATAAATTGTTAACAAAGAAAAAACAAAAGTTAATTGCTAAAGAGTTTTATAGTATTACAGAACCTAAAAACAATAATTTTAAGTTTATCAATTATATACCAAACATCAGCAATAATGTATCCAATAGGCTAGATAAGTTAGGCTGTAAAACTGTGTCTGTAAATAAGAGTAACCTAGGTAGATTATTAGTTAACAATAAAGACAAAACAGAAAAATTAGATATGTCAGGGGTTTATAAAGTTAATTACGCAGACTGTAATGCGGAATATATTGGTCAAAATGGAAGGAGCATAAAAAACAGAATAAAAGAACACAAAACATCAATTTTAAATGGTTTAAAAAACACAGGCATTTCAACACATTGTATAGAACAAAACCACTTTATAGATCTTAATAATGTTAAACTACTCCATAGAGAAAACAAAGGTAAAAATTAATTTATATGAACAACTAGAAATTAAAAATCACTTATAGACAATACAACTCTTTCTACCAATGATCAAACAAATTTCGCAGATATGCCAATTATAAATAAATTTATTACCACATCTGGGCCGCATAATAAAACCCCTAATAATATTTTATAGACCTTTTTGGGAAAAACGTGTTAAATGGTTCTGTTTGTAAATATTTCTCTTTTTAAATTTAGTATACGAAGTACTCTTTGATGAAGCCTTAGAAAGGCAGAAACAATTGTAGAGTAATGCTCTAATAATTTTTGAAACATTAAAAAGCAATTTTTTTCTATTTAGTATTAATATATAAAAAAATGTTATTTTTTTCATCATAACTGTTAAACCAATTTAGATATTTAAAAAATGGGGGCGCCTCCTATTCACTGAGAGACATTTTTTGCATACAAGAAAAAACAATATTTTACCAGTGTCGTTTATGAGGGGTTTAAAGTAAATATTTTTAAGAAAAAAAGGTACGCCACTGCATTTTCTAAAATAAAAATATATATATTTTTTCCCATTTAGTTTGACACAAATTTGATCTCTTGACTTTTTTTATTTAATGCACGGTTTTGCGTAAAAGATAAAAACCAATAATGCTTCAAATAAAAAAAATCAAGAGATCAAAGTTAATAATGGAAATTTTAAAAATTACTTTTGTTTTTAAAAATGCAGTGGCGTACCATGTTTAAATTAAAACATATTTAACTTAAACCTCTCATGGACGACACAGATAAAAAAATCCTGTATGCCAATAAATGCATAGTGTGCATAGGACGCGCCCCCAAATTTTTTAAAATATCTAAATTTGGTATAAAAGTTATTATAAACAAAAATATTTTTTTACAATTTTAAACACCATGTAGTTTCAAAAGTAAGACGTTTAGAATATATGTTCTTTTAAAGTATTTTTTTTGTAGAAAAGTTTGTCGGATAAGTTGTGAAACACTCTGGATAAAGAAATTAATGCATACAAGGTGTTTCCAAGTTAAGTCAAAAACTTTACCAGAAACCTAGTATTTTCAGCTAATGCCATAAAAATACGATTGACAGGTATAAACAGGTAAGAAGGAAGAGGAGTAATATTTCGTGTCTAATGTATAGCTTTGATGTCATATTTTTTTAACCTAGTATATAGCAAATTTTTATTGTTAAGTAATTTTTTTAATTGTCGTTAGAACCAAAGCGTATGCAAAGTTGGGTAGTCTTTAAAAACTCGGTATTCTGAATCCTATTTAGAATACATTTGGATCGTATTCGATATTAGAAAATTATTGCAAGTTGCCCTATTAAGCTCGGGAATTATTAATACCGGCCTTATTTAAATAGTGCTTGTACCCATAATTTAGAGTTATTGCAAATCATGTTGACAGTACAGGGTGGCTCGAATTCGACGCTCATCATTGGGATTTCGGAAACCGTAAGAGATACAGGATCGGTTAAATGGAGGCAAAGTTGCGCAATTTATTGCTCAATAAAATGCCGTTTTTGCGTTTTAAAAAATTCCGAGTACTTCCGAAGATATTCGAAAAAAACCGGAATTTTCAATTTTGGTTTTTATTGTTTCCTGGCTATATTTGATAAGATAACTTAAAATGAAAAACACGTTTTCATGGCCACTTTTTCTGCTCTATAATTCAGTGTGATTAAATATTGAATCTAACGTTTCGGCTTCTGGCGACCATCATCAACTTAATTTTTTAAATACGGACCTGGTATTTTTTCAATTTAATTAAATCCTTTCATCACTCTTAAAACACTATATATCGCCACTTTGATATTTGCCGACGTTTCGTACAGAAAATTTCATCACCAGAATATTGCATATTTATTTTACCATAATACGGCCCTGAACTACATTTTTAGGTAAGAAGGTAAAAAAAAAAGAATAAACTTATTACATATTCATAATGTTTTATTGCAACTCATTGATATCTAACAGCGGAAATTACTTTATTTACCGAAAATTTCATGAGTATTAGACATAAGAAACAAAAGGTAGACAACAAATCAGCCTACATAAACAATTTGTAATACTATCTTGATGCCCATATTAAAAATAAACATAATTTAATCACTATTATAAGTGTTCAATATTCTGGTGATGGAATTTTCTATACGAAACGTCGGCAAATATCAAAGTGGCGATATATAGTGTTTTAAGAGTGATTAAAGATTTAATTAAATTGAAAAAAATATCAGGTCCGTATTTAAAAAATTAAGTTGATGATGGTCGCCAGAAGCCGTAACGTCAGATTCAATATTTAATCACACTGAATTATAAAGCAGAAAAAGTGGCCATGAAAACGTGTTTTTCATTTTAAATTATCTTAACAAAAATAGCCAGGAAACAATAGAAACCAACATTGAAAATTCCGGTTTTTTTCGAATATCTTCAGAAGTACTCGGAATTTTTTAAAACGCAAAACGGCATTTTATTGAGCATCAAATTGCGCAACATTGCCTCCATTTAACCGATCCTGCATCTCTTACGGTTTCCGAAATCCCAATGATGAGCGTCGAATTCGAGCCACCCTGTACAATTAACCTTAAAAAAGTGTGTGTTGTAGGGTTTTTTTATAGCACAATTATAGAAAT
This sequence comes from Listronotus bonariensis, assembly GCA_014170235.1. Taxonomy (NCBI): domain Eukaryota; kingdom Metazoa; phylum Arthropoda; class Insecta; order Coleoptera; family Curculionidae; genus Listronotus; species Listronotus bonariensis. The sequence goes on along the minus strand of JACEGR010003472.1, from coordinate 3,855 downwards.
ACATTTCAAAAAGCAAGGTTCAAAAGTATTTTTACTTCTAAAAACTTTTCGATTTTGTGATCGGCAGCCGTTCGGTTCGATGGACAGTTCCGAAGTTAAAATAAGGTCAAAATAAGACACGACCTAAAACCGACATAAATAAAGCCGGGCACTATACTTATCATACTTATTAAGGAAGTCCTTATCCCACCATGCATCTGCGCAAGCTCAGATGTCAAAATAAGGCCGGTATTATTAGTGCCTGGCCTTATTTCACTGTGCAATAATTCTCTATTAACTGAATACATATTGAATACATTTAGGTATGTGTTTTCGGTATTCTGTGATTGCGTACCGTTTTTAATTCACATTATTGGAATATGTATTTTTCCTACGACCACTTGTGAAAATAGCAAATAGCACACTGATTTCATGCATAGAAAATGCGTTATATCACACTAGTGTTGCAAAGTACTTTACAGCACTAGTGTTGCAAAGTACTTTACAACACTGGTGTGATACATATTATGATGTCATTCTAAAAACTGCTATTGGTTTTGCAAGTGACATATTTATTGTAGTGACAGTAAAAAAACTTTTTATTTACCTTAAACGGTAGAACCCAAATTAGCGAAAATCATCTTATTTTATATTTATTAAAATTTACGAAAAAATAAAAACATAAACAAAAATAGACATAACCACAAACAAAAAACAACTTTCACTGACTGGCACAGTGTTGTCAGGTAAGTATCAAATTAAAAATCTCCCTTCTACCTTTGAGCACGTACTTTATAGAGGCAGCCTTGCCGCTTGACCGTTCGACCTAAAGCGCCAGAGAAAAAAAGCCTATAGATCAAATTCCTTCCTCTCTTTCTTCGTGTACTCAAACAACTAGTTAAATCTTTTTTAATCCCTAATTAAACCTAAGGCTAATACACACTTTATGAATCCACTTTCTTTTATCCATTCATAAATAGAATCAGACCCTTCCGACGTTGCCAAATGCTTTCCATATTTTGCATGGTAACTGACGTTTGGTAGTCTTTTCCTTACTTTTAGGACTTTAGGTTATACATTTACAATTTTCATATTTTTTATATTTTTTCTTAAAAATATGAGGAAAAACTGTTATTTTTACTTAATTTTATATGTGATGTTCAGTTTCATTAACTCGTTTTACCAATTTTACCCCACCCAGCACCCCTTTTCACTCCCCGGTCCCGTAAGTTTATTTACTGATATTTTTTAAAAAACGGAATATTTTGGATATGCACCACTTACGTTTTATTTAGAGTGTCTAAAATATGTAAGAATCGATAATTTTTAAAAAACACTTATAATAGCAGAAAACCGTATAAAACTATTAGCGTTATTACCTAACAAAACCATACAATTTTTATTAAGTGAGGGCCTTTTTAAATTCCAAAATGATAAAAGTTATATAATGCTTCTAGGTAGGTGATTTTCGATGTAAAAATATTGTCAAAACAGTATAATATAGCAGTGAGGAAAAGTATATATCACACTAGTGTTGCAAAGTAAATATCACCCTAGTGTTGCAAAGTTCTCAATTGTTTTTTATTTTTTCTGAACAGACAAACTTTAATTTATTTATTTTTTGGTGAATAATTTGTGGTCGTAGGAAAAATAGTGTAGAGTACTCGTGTGAAAATGACTTTCTTACACTCGTGGGTTTGTCGCACTCGGCTAACGCCTCGTGCTACAATATTCCCACTCGTGTGAAATTAGTCATTTTCCACACTTGTAATGTAATATACTATTGTATTCATATTTCGTAATTCAGATCGTGTACTTGAAACTTTGTATTCGAATACTTTTTGTTTTTTGTATTTAAATCCGAGTATTCAAATACTTTTAGAATACGGTATTAAAGATTCGTATTCATATAAGAATTTCAGTATTTGACCCAACACTAACGTTACGTTATATTTCTTAAAGGAGATTTAATTTTAAGAATATAGAAAAATATACAGGGCGATTCATATAAAATAACTAAGTTTGTTTGTGTTAATTAAATGTCTGACCAAAGGGTGAGGATTTACAAAAATTTTTTAAAAATCTAAGGCTGTATGCGAAAACCGCATCTTTATAACTTTTTGTTCTAAAGTTATTCGCGATGAACATGTGTTAAAATATGGTGCGGTCACTCTATATAATGTGTGTGATTTGTCTATCTATAAATCGCTTTTAGGCTCAAGCGTATATCCTTCCGTCCAGTTTATAGGGACGACGGTAACGAATACCCTTCTGCATGGATAGGTTGACGAGATAATCTTTTATTAGGCTTCCTCTTGCCATTGATAACAACAGTATTGGATAAATCGTTATTTTTGGGATGTATAGGGTATCCTGACAAACAAAAACAATTAATCAAAACTTAGATCATTACAACAACAAGAGAAAAATAAAATAAAAGCCTAAAATCTTTCTTCTGGAATATTTTTCTTTAACTTTATTTTATTAATAATATTTAAAAGTACTTTAAAACTTTTATAATATACATGATCAGCTTTACCACTTTCGGTGATACCGGAAGTTCATGTCAACTTCCTTATTTTAAATTAAACACCCCATATATTATTTATTTTTTAAATTCTATGCTCAAAATTTTAAACATAATTTATGTATAATATTCTATATCTAAGTCCAACCGTTTTTGACTTATTTTAAATTTTATGTCAAAAATGACTTTTGCAACCCATTACATAACCATTAATTTCCTCTGAACAAAAGCTCTTAATAAGGGTTGGGGTTGGGTTTCTCGTAGAGAAAGAACTACTTTAGCAGACTGTTTTAATATTTTCACAATTAATAAATACAGAGAATCTATCTATAGCCACCGCGGCGTCAAAAAGCTTGGATTTCATTTCCGAGCCAAAAAGTATTTTTCCCCTTCCAATATATACACTTTGTATGTGTCCCAAATTCGACCATTTCTGAAATATTGTTCTCATGTCTGGGGAATGGCATCCCCTACAAGCCTCAGCATTTTTGATGCCATTTAAAGAAGGGCTGTTTGTCTTATTAATGATCCTTTACTTACTCAAAGACTTCCGTTCTCTTGCCCATCGTCGTAGCTGTGGGAGATCTATCGCTCTTCTAGATACTTTTACGGCTTCTGCTTCGACGAATTTATCCAGTATAGTCCCTCCTCTTGCAGCTCCAAACAGAGAAACTCGTGGTGCCGCGCGTAAGCATCCCTATACAGTTCAATTGGATAGGCCCCGAACTTCCCATTTCGTTCGTACTTTTATCCCTAGAGTTTCTAGACTGTGGAACCTACTGCCAGCGGAGGTCTTTCCTTTCCCCCAAATCTTCAAGTTTTTAAGTCCCGTGTTAACAAACTTCCTCTCACCCTGCTTAAGACACCCATGGTACGTTAGTATTTAGGCTTTCAGCCTTCGTAGATTGTCCAAAGATAAAAAAATCACTGTTTTTAGTAATTTTTCAAAAAATTGAATATTTTATTATATACAAAATAAGGGTTCACCGCTGTCTTGATTTATAATGAGATTTTATGAAAACAGTCCAGCATATCAAGTAAAATAAAGTATACTTTTTTTATAAAAAAAGATGAAGAAATTAAATGGTCAAAGCAAAATGTAAAATGTGTTACCTGTTTTAAAAATAAATACAAAAAAGGAAAAAAATCGTTTTTTAAAAGAAGTACTAATATTATTTCGGCTCACTCTATCACCCCTAACATTTTTGACCTCATCTTTCCGGACACCCTGTATATTTTTAATTTTTTAAGTATAATAGTTATATTTTTTTGTGAGTTTTAAAAACGCACCATATGCCCAAAAATACGTGTTTGCCGATATTTAACTAACAAAAAAAATGTGATTTAAA